>BLKR01009606.1:30000-101970 GCA_011170035.1 Teleogryllus occipitalis
TCACACACAGACACACTAAATAATGACAATTAAACGCAAATCATCTTATGAAGTCTGATAGCATGCCGAACAGTTCCATTCCTTTGCTTCTTGCAAGTCCGATCAGCAATGGACCTGTGTGCTTTAGCAACTCCATATTGGAGTTGGTCTGTAGGCAAACAATGAAGTTTGACCAGTTTGTGTATTAGTAAGGTGTGTACAGTTTATATTACCTTGGCTTTATATATATACATTATATAATTTTTTTTCTTCACATATGTTGATTCATGGCCTATATTGTGTGATTTTCAATGTTGTTCAGACAAGTTGTCTTCATTCCTTGTGTTTGTGTTTATTGTAGCCCTGAGGAAGGAATTACATATTCCGAAACGTTGGCAAACTAATGCGTTTCATTAATTGACCAATCCCGTGATCCATATCCCACAATTTATTAACGGTCGTGAATTCTACAATGGTGAAATAATATAGGAGACAATCAGTATGCTGTTGAATTCATCTCTCGTGCTACTATCTCGCACTTGAAAACGGCGAATTTTCGGCAGAAAATCTCTTATTGATGGGCCCTGGTAACGAAAAAGTGGAGAAATCTTGTTCCTATATTTAGCAAACTAGTGTACCCGTGAGAGAAATCTAGCATGTTAATCCCCACTCTGTTCTCAATCCTTCCATTTCCGAATTAAAAGGAATTAAAAATTAACTTGTTAACAATATGTGTTTGTTTAAAAATTGTATGAAGGTAAAATAAAAAACAATGCAATTAATGTTTGAAACAAATTTTCAATAAAGGTTTATTCAGTATTAAAGAGGAATTTTCTAGGAAAAATTCACAACACTTTCTTAAAACACTTGAAGTAATTTTACCATCTTCCTTGACAGTTAGCTTTCCCATTTCCTAGATAGACACAAAAAATATTAGAAAAGATTTTTACTCTTGAAAAAGCTACGTAAAGTTTTCCCTGCGAAAATACAGCATTGGGCAAGTATACAACCGTACTGTTTGCAATATAGTTTAACTTTATTGCCGATCAGAGAAGTAAACCCATGCAATTCAATCGCATAGAATGTGAAATAATTAGTTTAATATCACATACAGCCGACCTGGATGGCCGAGATGGCTAAGAGCGACTACCGACTCAGGTAGGTACTTCGGTCCGAAGGGTCGCGGGTTCGAGTCCCGTCTTGGGCATGGCTGTTTGTCCTTTGACTTTGTGTGTGTGTGTTGTCGCGGAAGGTCTCGCGTTCTGCTGACCCCAGATCAGAGGAGCCCGCAAGTGTTTGTCTAGTGTATGGTCGAATATGCGTCCCTTCGGGACGTAAAAGGGCAACCGGCTGTCGGCTGGATAAAAGCCCTAGGAAAAAAAAATCACATACAGTTGTAGAATCTGTATGTCTCTGAACAGGTGGGGGTAGTAGTGTAGTACTTAGTATTGAGTAGTATCGATAGCACTGGAGCAACAAAACTGTAGCAATGTCTAAAAATAGCTCATCTTGTAGATTTTGATGCGACGAACGTTTCTTTAAGGCCTTTGTCCTCAAAATTTTAGTTTTTAAGACACAAAAATGCTTCATTTAGGAGTTATTTAATGATATAAATTAAAAATTTCGACAAAGTGTTGCGGGTTGCATTTGACACGATTTTTTAGTTGCGATTTTTTAAACAAATTTTTTAAGTCAACGTGCAATTCGACACGTCTCCGTGAAATTATTTTTCTTGAGAGGCATCGCTTATAAAGATTAATTGCGTTTGAGAGCCGTCAAGAAATGTAAACTACTGAAATAATATAGGAGACGATTACTAAACACGTGGTGTAGCCAGAATCAATGTTTTGTGGATTCTTAATACCGAAAAATCGATTGACGTCAAAACGTGTGTCTGTCCGTATGTCTGTGGTCAACCATAGTGCATAAACCGTTCAGACGACACCTCCAATACTGATATTCCCCGATTGATCAAAACGAACTCAAGGCTTTGGGAGTTTCAAACGGATATTATGATTTTTGAGGATACTTTACAAGGAGCCTCAGGAATATTTTTTAAATTTTCTCAAAAAATGGCACTAAATTTTTAAATTTAACTTCGTCCTCGGATAACGTAAAGGACGCTTAAGTCTAAATGTATCGACACTTGTTCAATTTGTCGCCACCACGTGGCAGCACCAGAAAGAGGAAAATGTACTTAACCGATAACGTCTGAACAAATAGTCCGATTTTCGATCTGTAAACGGCATTGGGCTCCTTTTTAAAATAGAATTTACGCTACAACGCGTTTTTTTTTTTCAAAAAAAACATTTCCAAAAAATAAGTTTAAATTTTTTCTCATAGTTCCGGGAAGAAATTAAAAAATATAGGCTTGTAGCGCGATGACTACGTGCTTCCTGAATCCAACGCCGTGTCAATCATGCAAATCGGATGAATAGGAGCGGCGTAAAGTGAAATTTGGAAACACCTCACCCCCCCTTTCCGCTCCACGCCGTTGCGTCACCCGACCCTCCAGGGCCCTCTCTCGACGCGGTCGAACGGCCAAACCCGGCGGCCTGCGGCGTGGGAAGAAGCCGAACTTTCAGGCTGGCAAGCCCGGCAGTCGGGTTATCCTTTCGTCCCTTTCAATTTCTATATATTATTCTCCACATATAAAACTAGTGATGCTGTAACACAACCAAATGGTCAGGTATCAACTGTAATAGTCGTATAAAACTATATTTCTTGTTCACATTTTTCCGTCTTCCTTCGAATACCATCAAAAATTATTTGAGGCATTACTCAAAATATTGATTCCGATTTGGAAACCGATTTCAAAAAGAAAATTGAACTAATTGTGTAGATATCACCAATATTCCATGACCTAATATTTATTAAAGCATTTAAAAACACAATATTTAATAATTATTTTACATACATTTTACTTCTAAGAGCTTGCGTTATCATTCCACTATCAGAAAGAAAGAGCCGAAATTAAGCACGAGCTCTTCTATCCTATGACTCGATTTTTGATCTCAAAATGGCGTTTGTCTCTTTGATAGATTTCACCTGATGAATCTGTTTTCCCAAGTAAAATCGCCGAATTTTAAAACTATTTTCATACTTTCGGACAAATTCGAAAAAGTGGTAAAATAGCGCGCAGGCGAGATGTCTCCAGAATCCAACGCCATATCATACACTGAAATAGGATAAATAGAATTATAAGGACAAATGTAGAAAACGGAAAATCTTCAGTAACTTCAAAATTCTCTTTAGCGGCATTGCCCGACGATATCATGGCTAGAGTGTGAATTGTAATGTAATTACATATGTTTCTATGTACTGTTCTGAAATTTGTGATCTCGACGAATTGTTGATATCTTAACAAATCTAAAGTTTTCCTTACATTTTTTGTACAGTATTATGTATTTTACACATTTTGCTGATGTTACAATTTTTTACAAATCTACCAATTTTTTTGAAATTCTTTCCGAGAACATATTTGGTAAAGTTTGAAAAAAGTTTTATTTTAATTTTTCTTTTTTTTAGCAATAATCATATTTTGTCGTACACTAATTCACAAATGCCTCACGTAAAGTTATTGAAGAGAGTGCTTCAAAGATTCTCTGCTCGTCCTTGAGTTTTCTACGTGCGTACCATTGTTGTCATTGCTAACAGAGATAAATATATTCTGTTACACAAACAGTAGGCAGAGAAAGTATTTATTTTTAAATTCGATTTAATCAATATTTCATTAATGGAATTTCAAATTGTGAACATTTTACTTTCTTCCTCTTCTCAATCTAAGATAAGAAAGTTATGTAATTGTGCACCAGAAAACTCTTATTGTTAACTCATATTAAAAACCAACTACAAACTGTTTGTTTGCCGACGTTTCGAAAAATTTATTTCCATCTTCAGGGCTGAATAACACGAATTATATGACACTTGTTCTCTGTTAGCATTATTGTAAATGTGTGTTGTTTCCTTTCCTCATATTATTCAGCACTAAGGATGGAAATAAATTTTCAGAAACGTCGGCAAACAACCAGCTTGTAGTTCGTTTTTACTTATGACCAAGCCCCGCTAACCTGGCTTCAATATTTCATCAATTGGTCGTTAAGAATTCTTCACATTATGAAATATACTTTCTTAATTGTTTTTTATTGTTCAAATTATTAATTTGTTTATAAATATATAATACTCGGTTACTAATAATTAAGGAAACGCGAATGATTCCACTAATTCTTATAGAGTAAATATAATCTCCACTTCGTCATTGCACAATGTTCCCGCCCACTGGAAACTGCTCACCGTCCTCTTCCTAGGGTTGAGCATATCGAATTGCCCTAGTGTAGCACGCAGCCCGCCGAAGAACGCGGCGAGATGTCTGCGGAGGTCAGGAAAGTCATGCTATCAGAACAGCAGTGTGCCAGAGGTGCGACCCTACTTCCAGGTCAGAAGGGCGACTGTACACTTGAGCGCGGGGCCTAGCGGCTCTGGGCTAGGAAAGAAAGGAGCGCGAAATGAGGAGAAAACATTTAAAACTTGACATGTCCACTTTACTCTTTTTCGAGAAAAACGCAAAAATGTTATAGCATCAAAATTATGCAAATATTTTATTTGTACTCAATTCTTTATTATGTAATAAGGATAGCAAAATATATTATTAATATAAAATTTAAATATTCAATGTTTAGTTGAATTTTAGAGCGAGTTTCGTGTCGGATATGTCTCGTTTTGAATGAATGCGAAGGACATATCATGCTTCGATTGAATGACTGCTGGATATGTCGTGATTTCAATGGGAAATAAATTATTTTTATTGAAATTCATAAAAATAGATTGGGAAAATTAACATTAATTTTCTTGAATCGTTTTGCACAAATCCATTATAGCAAATTTTATTAAAAAAGTATATAATTTATTTATTATTAAAGTAAGAATATCCCATCTCAGAGAATTTTATACAAATCCATTGACACGTTTGGCGAAAGAAAGAGCGCCTTCATTTTTCCTCCTTTTATCAAAATACAATTATTTTTGACTTATTTAAAAAAATATGTAAGGTTTCCTTACCTCACGGTTTGAACGATTCATCGATCATGATTTCCTTTCTTTTTCTTTTTTTCTTTTCGTTTTCTCGAACGCTCGGTAATGTCACTAACAGACACCTTCATTTCCATGACACAGGGGAAGAAATCATGGCAAACTAACACAATTATGCAATGTGATCTGGAAAAGAAAACAGTGATCAACAGATTGGAAACGCACTATGTTTATTCCATTACCAAAGAAAGGCGACAGCTGAGATTGTGAAATAACAAAACAATTGCATCTCGCATGTTAGTAAGATAATCCTTAAAATAATTAATAAAAGATTAGAGCCATAGCTCGAAAGAGAATTCACTGTAGAACAGACTGGGTTTAGAAAAGGAAGATGAACAAGAGATCAAATAGCTAACCTGAAATGGATCATGGGAGAAACTAAGGAATTTCAAAAAGAACTATTCACAAATCACCAGCAATAACTCCTAAACGCCCCACCCTGATTTCCCATTGAGGAGCCCAGGAGGGGTATCCTCATTTTTACTATGTATTATTGTGTAAATATGTACCGTTTATCAGCCAAACAGTTCTATAAAGTGACTATGTATGCTCTATCAGAAAAGTATTTAATTAGATAAATAAGTATACATGTGCTTTCGCGACTACTCAAGCGCGTTTGACTGCCTTGACCATGAATTAATGTGGCTGTCGCTACAAAAGATGGGAGTGTCAATACACTTCATTGTACGTATCAAGTCACTATATACGAATCAAGATCTAAAATCACGAACTAGCATAGGACAAACAGTTATTTCCCCTTCAACTAAGGAGTGAGACAGGGTTGCGTACTGTCACCAGGATTGAGGGGATTCAGGACCAAGGATGCATACAGAATATTTTTTGAGAATGGCAAACATAGAGGAAATGGACATAGGCATCAGAATTGGAGCAAGGCAAATCAACAACTTGATAAATGCTGATGACACCTCGCTCATTCTGATAACAGGGAAGATCTTGAAAGATTAGTAATCAAAGTATCTGAAGAGACTAAGACAGCGGGACTTAAATTATATTTAAAAAAAACATTTATGTCAACAGGTAAAAAAGGAAGCCTGAACATTAACGGAGAAGTGGCATAACGAAGTTATATACTTATAAATTACAATAACAAACTCTGGTTACTATACAGAAGATTTAAAGAGAGGAGAAATTTTAGGACAAGCAGCGGAAAGAAAATTACACAAATTCATAAAATATGCAGACATATCACGTTAGACCAGTGCTTGATTTGTAAAATTTTAGGTCCCGGAACGCGCTCCAAATTATTTATTAATTTAATAGAAATAGTTATATATTTGAAATATAATTTGATAATTATCACCGAGGTACAGGAACGCCGTTCCGTCGTGTTCCGTCAGAAATCAAGCCCTGCGTAAGACCAAAATACAAATAATCGAGAAAATAGTATTCCTAATCCTGTTGTGTGGGTGTGAAAATTGAACATTAAGAAAAGCTGAAAAAAGAAGATGCTTTTGAAGTATGGGCACGGTAGAAAATATTGAACGTACAATGGGAGGACAAAAAGACAAATGCCGAAATTTTGAAAAGAAAACAGAACTTTCTCTAAAAGCCAAAGCCAAAAAATTGAAAATAAAATATTTTGGATATGAATCGAACAAATATGAATCGAACAAAATCTCTAGAAAAGGATATTATGCTTGGAATGGTAGAGTGAAGCGAAAAGAGCGGAAGAAAAAGATGTAGGTGGCACAATGAAATAATTAATTCTACCAACCACACGTGATCAGACATAAGTGTGTTCAAGACAGAAACCAGACGAGAAAACTAATACACAATATCACAAACAAAAGGAAATGGCAGTTCGAGTCCGAACAATGAACAAATTGCTGGCATCCTATTGCTGTGTATATCGAAATAGGCTAACGAGGGATGGCTTGCGATCTATGTTCTAGTACTATTTCTCTGCGCGCCCAGACGCCGGGAAGAATTGGGACCTGCAGATGAAAGGAGAGATTCTGACAGCTGCTGCTTGGTCGGGACTGGAGCCGACAAATAGACATCATCGCTCTGAACAGTATGTTACCCGCAGTCTTTCATGCGTACATTCTGCCATTATTAGGGAAGAACTCGCTGAATTATCGGCGCGTCCCCTCCCAGTTTCGGATAGCAAGAAAAGCGAAGCCTTGATGTTCAAGTAATGCAAATGGAAACATTAATGTTCAAAACTAAAACAACTGTATTTATTAAAACAAAACAGATATTTTGTCGCGGTAGATTCCAGTCATTTTGTATATCAACCTTATGCGATGACTGGAAACGTTGACCATCATCATGGCGCGAGGACATTGTTTTTGCATCATGACTTCAAGCAATGACGACCGTAAGTATACTTTCGTTTGGTCTCCAACACGATTTTTTCTGGGGCAGAAACGAAACACAATGTCATTTGTATTACATGACGAGAACACCTCAAAGATTTAAACGTGGCAATCAGACCGATCCGCGGCAGCCTACAATGAATCATAAGAACAGACACGGACTAGCAAGCATGGCCGAGACCAGTGGTGTAGTTCTCTGGGTCTCCGGTGCTGAAGGCCCAAATAGAGTCCTTTAGATTTGAGAAAAATTTAATCGATTCATGATTACCTAATTATAAATTATACAACCTGCGATTACTTCTATTGGAATTGGAATTGTGATCAACTGCAATGACGATTACGAGTAATTTGTAATATTTAATGATAACAATTACAGTAATCTGTAATCGTAGACTGGTACAATTACATTTTGAGTTATTGATGTTGAAATAAAGACCGACAATGACACTTAAATGTGTGAGTGCGATAGTGTTTATGTGTTTTTTATTTATATTTTCAGCAACAGAAAGCGAAGCATGTTTCTTAGACTCCGATTAAAACAGAATGAATCAGTTGGAACGCGGCTGTTCAATCGGGAGCATCCTTACGACTCGCCTTTGGAAATTGAAGCTCACGGTTGGATAACTGTGTCCAGCTGAGCGAACGTCAATTTACCTTCTGTTTTAATTTGATTTGATTTATAAGTAAAAACTTTAAGTGACGTGTGAGAGAGAAGTAACATCTGCTCACGTTTTCTTGAACTTCTCAACATTTAACTATATATATAGTTATATATTCTGACGAACATCCCCTCTAAGCAATTCCTGGGCGCCTCTCTGGAATTCGCAGATATCATGCTCTTACGAGCTTTGTGATACCTCAGGGCAGCTTTTTGGGTGTCGAGAGGAAATCCAAACAAGTACATATAAATCAATTAAACTGGAATTAATGTTCTGAAACCCTTTTAAATGGGTACACTGAACACACCTAAAAAATACACAGAACAAAAAGAATCAACGGTACTTTTCTCTCTTTAGTGCATGAAACCTTCATTTATTCATTTCGCATATTAAACCTGGGAATTCCCGTCGATCAGTTTACACCTGAAATTTACTCCAATTTCAGGTTAACCTGCCCAGTGACGCCGGCGTCAGATTTGCGACATTGTCTCAAAACAAATTTAACATCAACTTGAAAACATTTACATAATACTCTCAAATAATTTATTGTAACTGTGAATAACATGAACCAAACCTTATTTTTTATAAAAATTCTTTTGGCAAATTACTTCAAATGGCAGAAATTTTTAGTTTCTCTGATATCTCTGTGCACTATTTTATCTTTCGCTATCAACGTTCCCTTTTAAAGTTCTCCCCGGTCGCGGGGTGTTGACCTATATTTTAGCGCTTTTGCGCTGTTCGTCGTTACTTTCGCTGCTCGCTTCGAAGTCGACCTTGGAGTGACGTCGGCTCACGCCAGCGGTTGTGCGCCGGCGTTCAAAGGGCCTTGCTGCTTCCAGCTGCTCTCGGCTGGGGCGCGTGCCGTTTCACCTCTCGTCCTCATCGGCTTCTTTCTTCCTCTCACGGAGCCTCACGTCTTCGAAGCTTCTTTCTTGCCCCGTCGTCTCGTTCACGCCCGCGTGCGAATGTCCCTTGCACGTCGCAACTGATTGAATAATTGCGTATTTGCTTACTTCGGACGTACGTGTCGCACTAGATATCACGGTCTACTCACCGCCTCTAATCGAAAGTAACTGTGTCTTCACCATGCAAATTACCGTCCCTTCTTTGCTGACCACTGAAACATTTTTAACTATTTAATTCCAGTTCCCGTCCTCGTTAATTCACTTTCTCCCGTCCTCGACAGACGACAAATTCTCTTCTCGTAAAATTCTAATATTTTCGTGACTATCTATACGTTTCTCTGAAGTCCAAAAACTCCTACTTAATCTCTCGCCGAATTTTTAGGTCGAAGTTGCTGCTATAACGGCGATCGGAACCAGAAGAAAGAATGTTTGATCGCCCGCCATCTTTGCGTGTCCACCCTCCTCGTAGGGGTAGCGGCACGTCATCTCCCTCTCCCCAGTCTGACCGCTGATACGTCACCTGGCTAGCGCCGTGCCGCGGGCATTGCGCGTAACAGTCTTGGAGACGCGCCCCTTTTGAATGGCGCCGCGCTCGCTCACCGCGTGCTCACCACGTCTACAGCCGTCGTTTGCATGTTGCGTGGGCGTGTGGGACGAACGTGGGCACCCGCATTCGTCACAATATATATATATATATATATATATATATATATATATATATATATATATACAACTATATATAGTTAAATGATAAATAAAAGTTTCAATAAAAGCAATGTTAGCAACAAAAAGAGGTCATCTTCGTCAACATACTAGCTTTATTAAGATAGCCGGCTTTCGACGGCTTTGCCGTCATCGTCAGTCTATAAGATACAGAAAGATATAACAAAATTATAAATAAATACACAATAAGATAGAAAATTAAATTACAATTAATGGATACATCAAAATTAACATAAAAAACAAACGATTGCAAAAGATAAGGAACATATAGCAGATAAAATTGTGCACACATATTGCAAGATATGTTGACGAAGATGACCTCTTTTATTTCTTCTTATAAGAACGTCAACAACACCAAATCAGAATTCCCACAATGTTAGCAACTTTTGGAAACTAGACATTTTCCCTCCCGAGTTATAGAAAAGTTATTTGCGAATGATCTTGGCTGTCCGGGTGACGTCGGGTCGCAGACCAGCCCTGAGGAAGACCACGAGAAGATGGTCGAAACGTCGGCAACAGCCTTCGACACGGCGTCACCCGGACAGCCAAGATCATTCACATGACTCCGGCGGCGGAAGCCTACGACTTCAAAAGTTATTTGCATTGATAAACGAACTGAAGATTTAAACTTCTTTGTTACTAACAAAATAGTAACATACCCCAGCTCTACTCCTACCACTACCAGCCAAAGTTGAGGACTACCCCAAGACGTGTGCACATTGAGGAACGATTGAAGATCTGTTTTAATCGAAGAACACCTTCTTGGCGAAGGTTGTAACTGATAATTTGAAATGAATCATATTTTTTTCTAGTTGAAGTCACAAAGGGTATTTTAGGTGGCCGCAGCGCGAACAGCTGACAAGAGCAATAAGGCGTTAGCTAAGAAACAAAATATCCATAACTAATAAACATTGTATAATTTGCGAACGCAAAGTTATACAAAAATAAAAGTTTACCATTTTATTTATTGTTATGAATAGAGTACGTTTATGCAGTTTTCTGAAACAAAAAGTAATATATTGTGAAAACATTTTTAGGGGATAAGAGTCCCCAGATAATTATGTATGTTTCACGTTTAATTACATACGTTTCTATGTGACTAAAAGGCGAAATGTATAAAACTAATCGTACTTCAACAGTACATACTTTCTCGCACAATTTGTAATTCTTGCGACTTTCTAAAATTCAGACAGTTCAATCAAAATGCAATCTGTGCCATTTTTAAGAGTCTTTTGCTCTATCCGAGGGAAAAATTTGAAAAAAATTTTGAATCCGTTATTTAGAAAGATATTGCCTTTACTTTGAGCAAAACTTATGCGAAAATAGAAATTGTATTCATTTCAAAAAGGTAGAAATTATTCAAAACTATTGAGATGAAGAGAGATAAATAATATTATGGGTTTCTATTTGTGTTTCTATGCATTTAATTGCAATAATGTTAAGATGTCTCTGTCATGTTATAAATTAATTATTATTGTAGGTTTTGTAGACATTATGTTAAAACTGAAATGAAAACTTTTACTTGAAATGAACGTAAGTACCATTCAAACAGTGGATATTTAAGTAGCCTTTCTTTAGAGAGAAATGGATAGAATTTTCCTCCCCCATACTTAGATATGAAATTTTCTGGTATATACAGTTTTCAGAATGGATACAATGAATTCAATGCTTAATGTGAGGTTTACGACTGGGTCAGTGTACTGCACCTTTGTGGTGGTTTCAGGCCTCTCTTCTGTAACAAGAGGCAATTTGATGTCATAAAAGTTTCTGTGCTCAAGTAACAAAGATTCCAATGTAGATGGGTCCTATGAATTAATCTAAATTGAAGATATTAGGATTTACTCATTGATAAGAAAGGATCTCAAAATTTGTTAATATTACCTAAGTCAGGGCAAGTATCATCACTACTACAAACTATATTACAATGGAATAAATGGATGTTATTGTTCTTGTATATTATTAGATGACATTTTAGAAAGTTGGTAGATATTGAGAATAATTACTTTGATAACTAAACTATTCTATAGAAATGATGCACAGCATTTTTTAATTGTCTTTTTGGCTTACAATAATCTGGATAAAAAACTTCTGTGACCAGAGATATTGTCAGCCTGTATATCAAAACTCAAGGTTGATTCATCTGACTCAAGGGAATTGATTCAAATTGGAGCAATTTTCGCTGGATTTTATGAAAATTCACTTTCAAACAACAAATTTTAAGTTATTCAAAATTAATTATGTTAAACACGTGACTATTACATACATTTCATAAAGTACTTCATTTGTTCTTTGTTTGCTTTTAAACTTTCATCTTACTTAATTTTTAACACGTACTGACACAGACACTCACGCACGCGCACACACACACACACACACACACGCGCGCACACACACACACGCACACACACACACGCGCACACACACACACAAGCATTCATCCCTCCGTATAGCATTGGACACATTCACTGTTTTTCATTATCCACACTAATCACACCTTTCTAGTTCTCCACGGCGGCCTCGCTGTGCCCCAGAGTCCGTGGCGCGTAGGCCTCTCTCCGCCCCGGCCGATGTTTTGCTCAAATTATTGCAGAGGCACTGGTGTATTTGCTAATTGGAGAAGATTTTCTATTTAACTGACACCTAGCTTTGTTAGTTGTGAATTCAGGGGATAATAAAACAATCATCAATCAATTACCATAAATAATTCATAGGTTCATATTTCTACTTACCTGCATATCAGTCAATTCACTTATTCTTGGTCGCTTTAAGACTGAAGGTTAGATTTCAGATGATCCGAGAACGGATGATCCAGTAACTTCTGGAACGTCTTTGGCATCAAAAAATTATGAGGTCTCCAGCAAATAATCAGGAAGCTCTGGTTTAACATCATTGTCTTCATGGTCATTAAGAGTTAGGGTCTTCATTTGACTGCAGGTGCCCTAACAATTACAGCATAACTTTTTACAAATCAGTCTGGCCATCCTACAATTGCAATTTCTAATGCACTCCTTCTTGCACTTGCAGGATATTTTGTGCAGGATAGATTCAGGTGCGAGTGACCTCAGAGTTATGTCAGGCTGGAGCCCACAATTTTTTCTTTCCCAATTCCAGTCTTCAGCCTTTTTTTGATGACCAACTTTTCATTTCACACTTTTAAGGTCGCGGCCATTTTCTTAATATTTGCAGAAAAGGAAATTAGGAACCTGTCGGAACGGCCTACCAAATTCAACAATGTAGTTTTAAATAAAAATATAGTTTCGAAAACAACGGTATATTACGGCTGATAAGACGCTCACAAGGTAAGACGGAGAGAGTTAAGAAAGCTAGGAAGGTAGAAGCTCGAGATAACGGCAGTGAATAGGGTTGGGGTTGTAACTCAGGACATCTTGTATTGTTGACCTAGTGTTACTGTCTCAAAATAATATATATTCACCCCACTTAGTCGTTTTCATGTTTTATGACTATTGTGAGCTTCTGCCCCGTCCAACGTGGGCTGGCTGCTTGCCCGGCTGCCAGAGGTAGTGAGAACTCACCTGCGTAGCCACTTATAGAATCTGGCAGAGGATTCGGGAGACATGCATGACTGGATCCTGGTTTTCTATCATTGAACGAGCTGATTATATAAAAAAATATTGCTTTACTGATACTAATACCCACCCACGATAAACAATTATGCCCCATACATGATAACAGTACTAAATTACAATTGTCGCCTACTGCGCTCTGACTATCTATTCCTCTCTCTCTCAACCGTCTTTCTCTCCACCTTTTGATTTAAATGTTCGTGGGCGGTTGCCCCATTTGGCGATCTCACCCGAATGCTCCGTGCTCGGCGCTGGTAGGCGTTGATTTCCGGTGGCAGCGAGGCTCAGTCAACTCCAGTCGACGCAGGGTCTCCCTCGCAACTCGCTGGAGTGGCGGCGTGGCGAGATCGATGCCTCAGGGAAGGCGCCTTCCGTCTTCCGTTCCTTCGGGTGGTGCCCGCACATGTGGGACGGACACGCTTGCGTGCGTACACGCGGTAACGTCCACGCTTGTACCAGTTCACGTTCGGCGGCTAACGCCTCAGCGCGAAACACTGATCGCGGCACCCGGCAGCCATACAGCGGCGCGATACTCACGGGGAGCCGAATCCAGGAGCGATAAAGTTCTGACGCACTTAGGAAGATCAGAAGATCGATCACTGAAGAATTTTCAAATAAGGCTCAGAAAGCTCGTATCTCCCTATTTATGGCACGCGCCATTCCCTCTCCCGTCATGATGACGCGGTGGCTCTCCGCCAATCACGCATCGGGTTGTGCGTCACGTGACTTGTCTCATCTTGGCGTAGAACCGTCAAGTAGCACCATCTGCCTAGTCTATTAACCGCCCTGTGACGTAGGCCTTCGCGCCCTTTCACAAAATGAGACGCGCCCTTCCCATGACGTCAGGGGTTTTTCCTTGGCGTGGGTATGACAAGCCGTTGGGCATTTCCGTCCCTTTGTTTGACTTCCTGTGGCTGAAAGGGATTATTGCCGAAATACCTCGTGGTGGTCTGTGCCGCTACACTATATCACAAATTCCAACAAAAGGTTTGTTGGAAAACTTCAAATTCCTAAACAGCACCCCAAAAACGTAAGTTGCAAAAGCTCATGCACAACTTCACTTAGCTCCTGTCAACACACAATGAATCATCTACGACGGTCAAGGGTAGAGCTGTGATTACAATTCAAAAATCGGCTTTTTCAACTATTTACTTTCATTTTCTTTTTTCCTTGCCTTTTGATGCTTGATATTAGCAAAGGGTATACTGTATACTGTATTCTGTACACTGTATGGTACGAAAAAGATCATTAACTAAGATATAACATTATTAGCAAGACCGATAGTTATACTGAACACAAACACGGAGGTTTATGATTAACGATTCCAATGGGTAACCGAGCTAAAGGTAATTTGCGCAAAAATTATCAAAATTCAACTATCAAATTACTCCTAAAAGGGGCGCTAACGAAAAAAGTTGTAAAGTACTAAATTGTGGGAAATGTTGTGTATAATATTTTGGTAAAGAGTAATTGTTTGCCTAAATTGGATAGTTTTTTTAGATAGATGCCAAAAACATGAAAATATTATTCCTGTTTTTTTATAACACAAATTCCAACGGAAATATTTTTGGCAAACTTCAGATTCGCATTCACGCTAAAAAAAGAAGCAAAAATCAAAATTACACCACAATATGTTTTAGCAAACTACGTAATCTCTAGACCTCGGATTTTGGGGAAAATGCCTATTTAGTTCCTTTAGGAGGTCGTAGATGTTATGTCATTACTTTGGAGTTATTAAGTAATGACAGCAATTTTATGTGTAAAAGAAAATATTGATATCTATCTAAAATGTATGGTTAACGAAATGTCCTAAGGAAAAATGTTAATCCATCCTCCGAATTAAAAAACATATGCATCGGTGGGAATAAAGTGAAAAATTGAAAATTGTAATTTAATTCGATCTTTAATTATATATATTATTTCTAAAACGGGTTATGTAAACATTCCTTTCCAGGATGAACTACTCACTCAATCTCAGCAAATAAGGTGTTGTTTGAAATCTGGAAGTCTCCAGTGTCAGTATGTGTAGTTTACATTTTTGTGTGTGTTATGTAAAGATTGATAACATGAAAAAATATTTTTTGAAATGTCGACATTACGAACAACCTGGCGGTAAGGCGGGTAGTATCGGGGTGAGGCAAGGCAGCGCAGGACGAGGGCAGTGGCAAGGAGCAGGGTAGAGCAGGCTACCCTGCTCTACCCTGCTGGGGTTTGCCCAGGCTAAGGCAGACCAAAGCAAAGCAGAGCAGGCCACAGCAGGTCACGCCATGTCAGCCTAGGGAGAGGATGCGTTCCTTTTCCTGTGTGGATAAATGAATATGTTATATAAATATTTAAAAGTAAAAGGATTCGGCTTTAAACGTTCCGTGCGATTTAATCGCATGGTTTTCCACTAGTAATGTTTATTGATAAAGGCCAACTGTAATCAAATATGCCAATGGGTACTGTTTCAATCATTGGCATTAGCAAGTAATTAAGCCTCAAAGACTGATATCTCTCTTGAACAACAAATATGTCTAAATAATTTCTTTTTCTTCTTCATCTTCTTCTGCTTCTGCTTCTTAGTAGGCCCTAGGCTTGTTTCATTCCTTCGATTTAAAAGCATTCGTGCCATCGTCGCCTATGTCTTCCGGAATATCTTCTTCCCACAGGTCTATTGTCTCTCGAGACCCTTACAATTCGGTCTTCATTCATTCTATCAATGTGTTGATTCCATTCTCTCCTACGTGATGTTATCCATTCGGAAATGGGACTAATTCCACATGTTGTTCTAATGTTATCATTTCTTTCTCTATCCAAGAACGTTTTGTTTAAAATGTTCCTCAACACACGCATTTCTGTCACTTCTAGCTGACGTAGCATGCTTTTTGTTTCACCTCGTGTCTCTGCTGCATATGTTAAAATCGGTCTTAGAACTGATTTAAATATTCTTACTTTTGAGTCTTGTCGCAAATATTTGATGTACCACACTGTGGAATTTAAGCAGCCGGAAATTCTGTTTCCTTTCATGACTTATTCTTTTAACTCCTTTTTCATCTGCCCTGAGCTTGTTATCACTATCCCCAAATATTTTGTTTCTAATACTTGCTCTATTGGTTGATCATTCACCACGAGCTTACATAGAATAGGATCTTTCGCTATTGTCATACTTTCAGTTGTTTGGGTGGAGATCGTCCAATTATAGTTTCTGCAGAGTTTATTAAATTCATGGAGAAGCCGTTGTAGGTCATCTTCATTTTCGGCAACCAATACTGCATCGTCCGCATAACAAATTATGTTTATGTTATATTTCCCCACTCTGTATCCTTTTTTTGTTCTGAGCTGATAGATTATCTTATGCATTACTAGATTAAATAGTAAAGGACTCAGATACCATTATCCTTGATCTTAAAATTATTATTCGTACACACACACACACACACACACACACACACACACACATATATATATATATATATATATATATATATATATATATATATATATATATACATATAATGTATTAAAGCAATGAAGTTGACATCTATTAGACGTATATTATCAAATGCTTTACTTAGATCTATAAAGCATAAGAATGCCGTGTTATTGAACTCTAGTGACTTTTCTATTAGCTATCTAACTATGTATATTGCATCGTTGCAGGATCTTCCTCTCCTGAATCCCTATTGTTGATCTTCCCACTCCATCATGCTGTACAGCTCGTTCGCTAAATGTCTCGTCACTAATTTGCGTGTAGAGCTTGGGAGATTTATTCCTCTGTAATTATTGGGGTTAAATTTGTCTCCCTTCTTGAATAATGGTATGAGGATGCTTGTCTTCCAATCCTTGGGTATCTTATGATGGTGCAAGATCTTCTTCATTAGTTTAGTTGTTTCTTCAGTTAATGTGTCTCCATCATACTTTAGGAGCTCATTGTATACACCATCCTCCCCAGGTGATTTATCATTTTTCAATTTCTTATTATCTCCTTCAACTGTTCTCCTGATTTGGTACATTCTGCATTCACGTTTCACGTTTCGGCAAGGTCTATTACATTTCCAACTTCGTCGTGGAGTTACTCTTTAAAATGCACCACCCATTTTTGGATAGGTATTGTATTAGTTCTTATATATTCATTAGTTTCTGTTCTCATGTTTCCAATGAACCTCCACATTTGCTTCTGGAGTCCCTAAAAGTCGTGATCTAATCTAACCGAGAAAGATACCCAATATCTTCTCTTTATTTCCCTAACTTTTGAATTTGTTTCATTCCTTATGGCCTTGTATTGTTAATATAATTGTGTAGATCCATATTGCTTAAACTTGATATAGGCAACTCCTTTCCGGTATGCTGCTTCCTTTATTTCTTTAGTGAACCACGGTGTCCTTTTGTTTTGTATTCTTCCCGTATTAGCCTTCACCTTCCCTGCAGCCGCCGTCTTCTGCTGCCGCCAAAACATTAGTTTTTATCTTTTTCCATGAGGATTCTGTCATCAGTGTTCTGGATCTTATTACTAGTATTTCTCGATTGGTCATAATATAATCAATCATAGATCTTGGCCCTCTAGAGTTTGCCCATGTGTTGTAATTTATGATCAGAGAAAGTGTTATTTATCCTCAGTTCATTTTCAGTTCAGAAGTCTATCAACATTTCACCGTTTTCATGTATAATTTCTTCATTAAACTTCTGTTTAATTCCTTGGATAATCTGATTTCCTATCCTCGCATTCAGATCTCCTGTTACTATTACTCTCTCCCTGTGATCAATCTGACTCAGAAATTCTTGTATATCATCATTCATTTTTGTTTATCGTGAGGTGGTTTGTTATTTTCAGGTGCATACACAGAAATTGTATTAATTGGTCTTGAAGTAGTATGTAACTTAACTGATACTATTCTCTCAGATATGTAACTATGACCCTTTATCTTATTAATATGTTTGTTATTTATAATTAGGGAACGGATTTTATTGCAATAAAAAATGCAAAATATGTACATACATATGTACTTATTGTTTCCAAAACATGCAAGAAAAATAGAAAATATGTAAAATAAAAATTCATCATTGTGTTTAAAATTGTTCTCTACTACCATTTTACGAGTTTAGAACGTCGCCAATCAGTTCTTAACAAGCATTCGGAGTGGCTGAAAGTAGGTTCTACCTCTACAGAAGTAATTCTACACTAGATTTCACCACACACAAGAATTTTATTCGAAATACAAAATACGTTCATAGTATATATTAACATGTTTACGAGAAGCGAGAGTTTCAATGAATAATAGCACCGTGTAGCCAGTGATGGATCGCAGGGGAGGGGTTACCCCCCCCCCCCAATCGAAAACGCATAAGACAATTTTCTGTAAAAATATTCGTTAGTTTTCGATCGAGTAACGAATGTGCAGTTTGAAACATGAGCAAAATCGTAGTTGAAGTTACTTTTGTTCACAGAAATCCTCTCATTCGTGATCATCGAAGCTCGGCAGCATTACATTTGATTTTTAAGAAAGATGATTCCGTAACATTTAATTCAAACGCGCATCCGAAATATTCCGTTTCGACGAATAAATATATTAAAATATAACGAAATATGTAGTAGTAGGTAAAATATGTAAAATATGTAATTATACCAAAATATGTAAAATAAAATTAGTTCCAATTCATTCAGAATGTCTTGAAAATTGAAAAAATTATAATTGAATTCAGGTATCTAGTTCCTGTAAAAGCATGTAATTACATGGAAATCCGTTCCCTATTTATAATTATTGCTGCCCTCTCCTTTGCTCTAATATGTTTAGGGAGACCGGTATATATTAATGTATACTTCCCATGCTGTTCTATTCCATTTCCTTTCTTTTTTGTCTCCGCAAGACAGCATATATCTATTTTGTTTCTATCAAGTTCCATTAAAATTTCATGCTCACTAGTGTTCCAGAATCTCACGTTCCATGCCCCAATTCTAATAATATTTTCCTTCTTTCAATTCTTTATCCTTTTCCGAGCCGAGGTCGCAAAGGAATGGTTCCGTGGCTCTGAGCTTGATTGCTTTTTACCCCGGGCAGGCTGCTAACCTCACTCGGGAACCCTCCTCCTTTACCCGGGCTTGGGACCGGCAGTGGGTTGCTGGGCTACTCGATCCACCCAACAAACACTACAGGCGGAGTTCTAAATAATTTGTGGTATTTTATTCTGTTTCATGTTTTATGCTTTATATTCATTTTTTGCAGGTTCACCATGTGCTATTTGTATCGTCTTTTGTTTCTTCTGATCTGGGGCACTTCTTTTATTCTTGGAATACCAAGAGCTCTTTTGTATAATTATGGGCCTACAGAGGATGATAAGGTCCTGAAAGGACATTCAGTATCCAGTACTGATGTTCATCTACAAGTGCCAATTGTTTTCTATGGGGAAACTTATGATTACATTTTTGTAAGTACTATCATAAGTTTTTTTACGTATCGCACTCACTTTCAGGTTTGCGTGAATTGAGAGACCAAAAATGTTGAACCTTAATGTCAATCTTTGTTCATCGCTCACTTTCAATTGCAATCGTACTTGCAATTGCGTGCTTGGAATGCAAAATGCACTGAAATAGTTATTCTTTTGCTTACTATTAATTTAGTATTATGAAACTAAATTGAAATTTCTGAAATGACACCACTTGTTTGCTTTTGCAAAGAATATTCGTATCAGCTAAGGGAACCGTTTTTCCTTTTCAAATGCACGAAAGCATATTTACGTATAAAAACTAATGGTGCTACAATTTCACATACTTTCTCACATTATTTGCTACGACTACGCAATATTGTAATACTACTTAACCTGCAACAATGTTTTCAAACAGCAGAGTTTTTTTACTATGCCGGGATTCGAACTCAGTTTCGTAGATTCAGCACAGCATTCACATTACCCCATACACCACCAACCTCGGAGATGAAACAAGCATCTCCACGTTTAGAAAATAAAGTCGAACATTCGTATTTGCGATTTTTCGAATATTCAGAATTTTTACATGTCATTACACCAAGATTTAATTTTGAAGTACAGATGAAGTTACGATTAAAAACGTTTATCTCAATATTATAGTTGCAGAAAGACGCCGAAAAAATTAAACTTTTGCAATTTTTGAAACTAAAGAATTCACCGAAATGGGACGTACTCATTTTTATAAGCGTTTTTTGCTCTATCTGAAATAAATTTAATCCAAAGATTTGGAGCCATTTTTGAGATATAATGATGATAATAATAATAATAATAATAATAATAATAATAATAATAATAATAATAATTCCCTCTTCTCTAACAACCAAAAAGGCTTTTATAGATATCTAGAGTCGAGAGGTGCCAACGACAATGACATAAACCCCCCAAGTGCTTCTGCCATGACGGACTTCTGGTCTCAGATCTGGTCCACTCCAAAGCAATATTTTGATGAAGCATACTGGATACGACAGGAAGAAGAAGAGTGTCATAATATCCCAGAAATGAGTGGAGTTGTGATTTCAACAGAGGATGTAAAAAGATCTATAAAGAGAACTCACAATTGGAAAGCTCCAGGAGTAGATGGAATCCATAATTTTTTGTGGAAATATCTGACGTGCACTCATGATATATTGGCGAGTCAATTTCAAAATATTTTGCAAGGAACATCTGTGCTGTCAGAATTTTGTACAATGGGTGTGACATTTATGCTACCGAAAGGAGGAAATGCGTCTTGCCCCAAGAATTATAGACCTATTACATGTCTACCCACAATTTATAAAGTTCTCACCTCAATTTATAAAGTGCCACCAAACTCGAGCATCTGAAAGAAAATGAGCTGCTTTTGCCAGAACAGGTTGGTTGTAGGAAAGGATCTCGAGGATGCAAAGAATTATTAATAATAGATAATATTGTATCCAAGCATGTAAAAAAGAAAGCGCATAATTTGTCAGTGGGCTGGATTGATTTCCGAAAGGCATTCGATTCTATTCCGCATTCTTGGTTGCAGCGAACCCTTCAACTCTACAAGGTTCATCCCTCTATCATTACATTTCTTACAACGTGTATGAACAGCTGGCGAACAACGCTGCTTGTAATGCGAGGGAAATTTAGTTACCAGACAGATACTTTAAAAATGTGTAGAGGCATTTTTCAGGGAGATAGCCTAAGTCCGCTCTGGTTTTGCCTAGCATTGAACCCTTTGAGTAGGATGTTGAATGCTTCCGGCTATGGGTATGCTTTGAAGAACCCCAAGAAGATCATTTCCCACCAATTATATATGGATGATCTCAAGCTGTATGCTAAAGGGTCAGAACAACTTCGCAGCATGCTGACACTAGTAGAAAGCTTCAGCAGCTCTGTTTGTATGGATCTTGGTTTGGAGAAGTGCGCAGTTGTTCACGTGAAGAGAGGTAGCGTCCAGAATACAGAGAATGAACCTCATTTGATGGAAGATTTGAGAATTCAAGAACTCTTCAGTGGCGATGAATATAAGTATCTGGGTCTCCAGCAGCTCCTAGGAACTGCAGATGAAAAAATAAGAAAACAAGTGGAAAGAAAGGTTCTCTCTCGTTTGACGAAAATCTGCAAATCCTGTATTAATTCAAGAAACAAATTTACAGGAATTAACACCTGGGCTCTATCAGCAGCATCACATACATTTGGAGTTGTCAAGTGGTCTGAGACATCTTTGCAAGCTTTCGATAGAAAAGTCAGAACACTTCTATCAAAATATCGGATGCATCATCCTCGAAGTTCCACCGAAAGGCTGTACCTTTCAAGACATCATGGGGGCCGTGGACTGTTAAGTCTTGAAGTTATGTGCCGCCAGCAAGAAAAACAGCTCAGAAATTATTTCACCAACAACAAATCCATGACGGCCATTTGTGCACAAGATCACGGCTATACACCTCTGAAGCTGCTCCAGGAAGATCACAATCCAAGAGTTCCGAAACCTGTGGACCGAATTGAGCAGTGGAGATCAAAGGAACTCCATGGCAGGTTTGCTACTGCTCTTCAAAGTAACTCCATAGATGTGAAGAGATCGACTGAATGGCTGAGAACAGCTGGGCTTTTTGGCGAGACGGAAGGATTTGTACTGGCCATTCAAGATCAGGTAGTAGCCACTAATAACTACAGGCGATATATTATGAAAGAGAACATCAGTGACAAGTGTCGCCTGTGTAAGAAGGCCACCGAATCTATCCAACATATCTGCAGTGGATGGCACAAACAGATTATTTACGTCATAATAATGTAGCCAAAATCATCCACCAAGCTCTTGCTAAAAGGTCGGACATGATAAAGGAAAGCTTGCCATACTACAAATATCTACCAGAACAAGTTTTGTCTAATGAGAGAACAAAAATCTTGTGGGATACTCTCATTGTTACAGACAGAACAGTGGAAGCAAATAAGCCTGATATTGTCGTATTTGACAAAACTACTCATAGGGCAATAATAATTGATATCGCAGTCCCACTGGATCATAATCTGCTGACAACTATTGCAGAAAAGAGGAGAAAATATCAGCCACTCTCAGTTGAGCTGAAAAACTTGTACAAACTAATAGAGGTAGATATTGTACCCGTGGTTATTTCAACTAATGGGCTTGTGGCTGAAGATTGGAGGATTGTGAAAGAAAAACTCCATCTAAATGAGTGGCACCTCAGAACCATGCAGAAGGCCGTGTTGCTGGCAACCACCAACATTGTGCGCAAGGTTCTCTCCCTAAATCATTGAAGCGGAACCTGAGTGCACTGGAGCAAGAACTTCTCACCATCTGTCTCACCATTTGTGTTGACGTTCTGTCCTTGAGTTATACTTGAAAACTCTGGAAGAGCGTGAAATTTTGAAATATGAAATAATGGTAATAATAATAATAATAATAATAATAATAATAATAATAATAATAATAATAATAATAATAATAATAATAATAATAATTTCGTATAAGGCACCTCTAAAAATAAAAAAAATTGATTTCAAATTCGCAGGACCTCAAGATCGGGCAGATCCGTCGGGGAATGTCAATTTTGGAGAAAATCATCTGAACGGTTTAGGCGCTAGTGGTGATGACCGCAGACGGACGGACAGGCAGACGGTTTGCCGTAAACCACTTTACTTATTTACTGCGAAGCCATTGCAAATAAAGCGAGAAAATATGTGCTGATGTAGCACCACTAGTTTCTAGATTTTTCTCAGATAGAGCAAAGAAGGCTTATAAAAATTGGGCAGGTACAATTTTCGTTCAATTCTTCTGAATAAAAAATTCACTAAATTTAAAAACATTTCCGGCGCCTTCCTATTACAACAATATTGAAGATTAAGATTTTTCTTCATGAAACCTGTTCTTTAGATCATTAACTAAAGCCTTCTACGATTTTTCGAAAATCTTAATCGTGTTTGGATAATTTTGCGTGAAATAATGGCAATTGTAAAGAAATACGGAAACAATTTTTCTCAAAATCTCAAAATAAATTCATAGAAGAAATTTTAGAGAAAAATAATATGAATACTTGCTAACCTATGAAGACATCTGGAGTTGTAGAAGAGAAATTGGATGATGATCATGATTCCAAAAAGATTAACTCATCAATATATCAATGAATATTAGGAAACATTGGTTATCTTGTTAGTGGAACTAGAACAGTTCAATACTACTAACATACTACCGTCAAATGGTACACGTATGTGCCAGTATATACAATTACAGGCCAAGCATGTTTAAAAGTTAGACTCCCTCAATAGGCATCTAATAGAAACACAATTGATCGAACGAGATTCCTATTATAGGAAAATAGCATTTTATTATAAAAGAGCAGAAGCCAATTTGCCAAAGCATTATTGTTTCTGAAAATTATTCGGCGTAATTCGCAAATCGTTGCATGTAGTTGTGTCACGTGACAGTGATAAATGTACTCGTATTACATACTCGTATATAATATACATGTATTAAATTTTCCTTTTCTCTCTTTTCAGGTAAATACACATGGACTTATATCATTTTTAACGGACATCCCAGGCTTTGTAAATATTCAGTTCCCTTTGGATTATCCTGTCATAGCGCCGTTTTATGCAAATGTGGACATTAAGAACACCGGGAACGTATATTTCAGGTTTGTTATCAAATTATCTTCAAAGGCCCTTCAATTATATAGCACAAAAGTTCATAGATTTTTGTTTTCTCGCTTATTGCGTACTTACGTAAGCAAGAATAAGAAGTGTAATGCTGCAGTCTGACGAAAATGGCAATTTTTCGTCAGAAAAACTCGTATTGCGGAACCCTAATAACGAAAAAGTGGATAACTTTTGTTCCTATCTGTAGTAAATTACCTTCTGTAACGTGTTGTGATGTCAGAATCCACGATATGTGGATCATTGACACCGAAAAATTGGTTTACGGCAAAATGTCTGTCTTTCCGTCGGTCTGTGATCAATACGGTCTGTGGTCAGTCTGTGGTCAATCAGGTTGTTCGTCCACTTTTCCTGATCCATTAAGCAAATGCACATTTTGTTGAGTTCTCCGTTTGTTAGTTGTGGTAGGAGTAGAGCCGGGGTATTCATTGCTATTCAGTTAACAATAACAAAAAATAAAATCTGTAGTTGCAAATTAGTTTTTTTTATATATTTTTTAAAAGATTTTTATAATATTTAAAAACGTCTAGGTTTTAAATATTGCTAACCTCGCTTTGTTGATACTTTTATTCATCATATGGTGAAAAAGCGGGGAAGAGATTCTGACGCTCAAGAAAACATGTGCAGATTTTACTTCTCCCCTTCACAGTTCTTACTACTTCTTACTTTTCTTCTTCTTCTTACTAGTTACTATTCTTACTTTGACGAAAATAAACAAGTCACAAGCGCCTAAACTGTCCAGAGGATTTTCTACAATATTGACATTCCTAGATTTGACGGAACTCAATCCCCTGCAAATTTAAAATGGATATTTTTTTAGGGAGGAGTGGGGGGTACTTTACATGGTGTAACATTTTCAAACTTTCCTCAAAAAAACTCCAAGGTTTTATATTTTTTCTCGAATAGAGCAAGGACGCTTCAAAACTAGTGCAAGTCTCATTTCCGTTGAACTCTCTGCATTTTTGAATACGGCAAAAGCTCAAGTTTTTTCGCCGTCTCCTTACAACTGCAATATTGAAGATATTTTTTTTTCCTTGATGATTTTTTTTGTATCAATGGCAGATCGTTAATTAAGATCATGAACATTTTTTCGCATACTTCTCCGTAAAACATAGTCAATTTTACAGACAAGAATTTTCTAAAAAAACAGGTCCAATTTTTTCTCGAAAGAGCTTATAATAATGGTGCAGGTTACAATTTCGGTGAATGGTGCAGGTCCCATCTAATTTATTATTAATCGGTATTTTCTAAAATTGCTGCAGAGAAACAACTGAAAAACTAGATTATTTCATTCAGGAAAATTAGATCTTTAAATAAGGCCATATACAATTTTTAAAAATATGAGTAGTTTTCGCGTAATTTTTGCTTCAAGTAAAGACAAGTTTAATAATATTTGCTCTAAAACAGCTTTAAAATTTTTCTTTAATTTTTTTCTCGAATAGAGAAAAGTATGTTTTTAAAATTGGCGCATTCGTTGAAGTCTCTGCATTTACGCAAATTGCAAAAGTTACAAAAAATGCAAGAAAATGTGTGACGTAGCACCACTGATTTCTAAGTGAAGTGATGTGTGGTGACGAGAAAGGCTAGCAAGGAAAGAAACCTTGTCTAGATGTGAGTGTATAGTTGGTGTAGTCAAAGGAAAGGTGTTGTTATTTTCCCGGGATACCTTTATAATCATTTGCGATGGTAAAGTTGGTCATTTATCTAAACAAGTAAATGGTGTTCTTGATTGCTCAGAAAATGTATGTTAATTTTGTTGTATTGCAGAGAAACAAAGAACGATGCTCTTCTGAAAAGAGCTACAGACAGAATTCGCAGTTCGTTTTCTTCTGGTAGATTCTTTACTGCTGCTAGTTTGTTCATCACCACATGGAATGAAGTAGGCTACTACAATCTCGGAATTGATAAGGTGAGTGTTCATGAAATACCGTAGATTCACCGTAACTACAACGAGGTGAACTGAGGTTAATTTCAGGTAGGTAGGTGTACGTGTGGATGGAGGTATTAAAAGTAAAGCATGCGGTTTTTGTGTCTTTCTCCACTTTTCTTTCGCCCGTTCCAAGACATTGAAGATAGGCTCAAACACAAAAAAGCTCTTAGAACCACGATTGCTTAGTAATTTTAAAATAATATTTATATTTTTTATATAATGTACAATGTAAATGGCGTCGCATTGCATGAGCTGCATTTACCGTTGTTTTCTGGAGAAATTCCACAATTTCACCTGCAATGGATTTTTCGTCAACGCCTATTTTTAAATACACACATGTATATACAGAAACTTCGGAGAATAAAATGTTTCTGGAACAGCTATGTCAAAGACTCATTTCTGAAGTTAAACAAATGCCCTACCTTCTAGCAGTTCTGTAATAAGCAGACCTACTCCTGAGGAAACTCAGACATTCCTGGAGTCCTGACTTCCGGTTAATTGAGACAGATTAACAAGAAATGGAACATTTGACAGTAAGTTGATTCAAAAGAACTAAAAAAATGAAAGGGGTATTTAAGAGCGACGCTTATCAAGTTTGGAAGTATTCACTTAATGACGTATATCAATATTCTACAGTAATATTGAATAGGTTTTTTCCATATATTTGAAGAGTTTGTGAGAAAAAGGTAAAAATGTTTGTGAGAAAAAAATTTTCTTGAGCTCCGGAATCCCTAACCTCCCTCCGGAGCCCCTCCCTCTAAGGTACCAACCTGCGTTTTGGGCAAAATTTGATAGCAAGAAATGATCGTTTTCGTGTAATAGTATCGCTCCCGTGTTCCGTGTCCCAGTATACACTTTGCATCGGCATAGGAGGTATATGCTCAAGTTCTGTTCCCTTACCGTGCCCTATGTGAAGGAATCAACTCACTACTGAGCGAGTGGGAAGAACAATTGTTTTATGGTACTGCTGACGAAATATCTAAATCCCCGCTAACATCCCACAGAGTCCAAGAACACATTCGCATATAGTGAAGCAACATTTGTGTACAAAAGCAATGCAGTGTCCATCTAAGTATTTGCTCAATGCATCAAAGGTAACTGGATCGAAAACCTGATCGGGATTGGCCGAAAAGCTGAAATACAACACTTGCTACCGACATATTCTTTGAGAATAATACATTGCAAATGGTAACTAATACATGGATATGATTGTTAAAATAAGCATTATTTGGTTTGTGATGCTCATTCTTCTCCTAACATAACGGTTTATTAAACGTAATTGATTTCCATATTTAATTTAATTAATTAGTTCTCTAAGACAGTCAAATCTGTATGTGAAGTTTGGGAAGGGGAGAATGCCACATGTTACATTTCAAAAACAAAGCAAGAGATCTCAGCATTTTCTGAATGGAATAAGGGAAACTGAACCAAAAACTATGTACGTGGGTAACACTGACACAACAGCTGATTAACATTCAACGTGTGTTGTGAGACCCCTCTTCTCCTTGATTTCGTGTCGAGATTTTTCTTCCTTTAACAAAGTGCTCCCAATTTAATCCGTCGAAGACTCGTTCTTGTTCTCTTATTAGATATTCTAGGCACTTTGCCGCAAAGAGTACCGAGGGAGCACCACGAAAAGGATAGTTATAGCGCTTGTTGACCATATCCTGTACTCACCAACGTAAATGCGTGACGTTCAAAGTACAGTAAGCGAAGACCGTAGAGATGTGTTTTAAAAAGCAATTGCCCAGAGTAGAATTGTTCGTTTTACCTATCGTAGTTATTCCCCTGATTATATTTCCAATTAAAATTAATCATTTTGTATGGAAGAAGAATATGAAGTACAGTGAAAAGATATAATAAATATTATACTCAGAAGGTAGATATTAATACAGAAGGTATCTGGGATAAAGAGGTGCTTTGTAGGAGGATGGTAAATTCCAATGAAACAAAGTAACCAAGTAAAACATAGAAAAAATGTTACTAATATTTGATCAAAAGAAAGGAAAAGAACGCTTAGCAAAAGAATGAAGATATTGTAGGTTGATAAGGGAAAACAAGTGGATGAAAGTACACACCAACTGGCTAATTGTTCTCTGCGGTTAACAGTTGACAGAGTTCGAAAAGAAAAAAATGAAAAAGAGTAATGCATTAAGATGTAAAAATAACGTTTATTTACTTAACGTCCAAAACGGATAAAAATATTTGAGTCGTACTAAGCGGAAAGTGAAATCTGTGCCCGCTTTCTTGAGCTCTGGGATCTCTGCCCTAATAAAATACGTATAAGTTGAATTAGGAATAATGTAACAACGAGCTTTTTTGGCAAGAATTGGTGTGAAACTAATCACTTACATTTAATAAATACTACTCGTATTTCCAAAGGCAAAACAGCTGCTGATTTTGGCTGTTGTCCCTATCATGCCCTTTGTGATGGAATCGACTTACTGCAGCGAGAACATGGAAAACGAATAACGAAATAATAATGAATTTGAGAATAAATAACGAAATAAAATAACGAATGAGAAGTATATGCCTAAGAAAACTTTGAGTAACAGTCCCCGTTATCGTTTTGCCTTTTCATCTCTTAAGCCATCACCCTAAAATATCGAGCAAATCGTAGGCCTACGCGTAAGTAATCTCTATTTTTATCCATTCGTATTGCGTAGTGAGTGCAAGCACATCACAGAAACATAAACATTTTCTATTGCAAGCGACACCTCACTCCAAAGTCCTAATGCATGATAGACCTTCGGTGGCATTCACTCCTGGACTTCCTGCTTAGCGCCTATCAGTTCCAAAAATATATTATGATGAAACACGCTGCGCGCATTGTGATAAAATAAACGGATTACTGTAGTGTACCAATTGTATGTGGGTCTTGTGTAATACTTATCTGGTGTAAAAATAACAAAATCTTGGTCTTCTTTACCAACATTTCGTCGGCAAATAGAAAATTGAAGGAGAGGGGGAGAGATTGCTACCCCTCAGTTCGTAAATCCCAAATAAAGATTTTAGAATGTCGTCTAAAAACATGCGTTATGATCGAAACTCTACAATCGTGTTCATAGAACTAGAGAATGGGTGTCGAAAGCAAGAAGCAATGTATACCGAAACTAATACACGTCTGAATTTACAAAAGAATCTTTCTTTTCCTCTGACAAAAAATACACTATCGTGCCTTGACTCCTTCAATTATAAAAAATATTTTTGAGAAAAAGGGATGTTTTCGAATGTAAACCACACACTAATAAAATTCACATTCTCTAGAAAAAAGATAATTAACTGTAAAATGAAATTGCACATTTTAGATCAAAAGTAAAGAGTAGTGAGAAATGTACTTGAGGACATCAAGTAGACCACTTACAGGTTTAAGAGGACGGAGGACAATTCAGAAATTGATCAATTCCTAAGTTACACTGGTTCGTGCATTTCAACGTGTTTTTGCCTAGGGCTTTATTTTGGTATGAATGCCTTACAAATGTCATTTATAATTATACTACTTCATAAACATAGTTGCATTGATACACGTGGCTTCATATTCGATCCCTCAATTCTAAAGTTCTTAATGTAAGTATTGTATTTTTACTTCTGTTCCACCAGCCTGCACGTCAATTGAATGCAATTATTGCCCTTGATGGTATATTTCGTTTGCTTTACAGGCCTTGATGATATATTTCATTTGTTTTATAGGTGAACACTTTTCAAGTAGTTGTAGCTAGTAATGGAACAGATTCCTATGTGGAGTTCATCTACCCCGAAGGTGGTATACAATGGATTGAAGGAGCTAATCAAGAATCTCGGTTACCGGATGCCCGTGCTCAAGTAGGAATGGTGGCAGGTGATGGGCGTTATTACACATTACGTACTTCTGGACGAGATCAAGTTCAACACGTTGAAAGGTACATCATGACAATTTAAAAACAAATGCCTAAAAAACATTACAGAATTAAGGTAGATTAGGGACATATAAATATATTCACATTGCAATGTGGTAAATAGGTAAAGTGGCAATCAAGGCAAGCTTTTCCCAGCTCTACCTCCAACTTGGACATTATGACAAATTTGTTTGTTTCATATTTCTTTTGTGCACAAACAAAAACTTCATAGGAACTGAATAACACTTTAAAACTAGAGGTGCTACAGAATGGCCCAAACTTTCTAGTACCAAATTTTTCTAATTCCCTTCGTGTGGTTTAGCTTTAAGGTCGTGCTCCATTCTCTAGTCAGCTGATATCTATTGTCGCCCGAAGTACAGTTTTTGAGAATTTCTCAACTTTTTGCTTTTCTAGTAGTACAACTGAATCATTACTTCAAGAATATTAAAGAAGAGTAAAAACTCGTCCTAAATAGAAGTTTTCATTGAAAAATTCGTTTTCATTTTTAAGAAAATAGCAATTAAGCTTTACTGTATATGAGAAATTTAAGCTCTTTTTCACAGGAATTTATTGAGTTTTCGAAAAACTTCATTTGAAGTCATTTGAAGCGCTTCCACTCACAAATGTAATTATGTATACAAATTGATGGAAATGTCCATATTAACGTCGAGAGAGGTATTTCAAGAAAATTACATTTGTGTAATTTTTGAAAAAACATTTGAATACACCAAAACGAACTTTACGTCATAATAAATAGTACAATTAGTACTATCTATTGGAAAAAATTGAAGAAAAAATATGGAGCCATTTTTGAGAAAATGGCGTTTCAGCGTTTCTGAAAATGCCGAATTTTGTGCTACTTTTTACAGAAAACTGTTGAGTTTTCGAGAAACTTTATTTGACATTACTTAAAGCACATGTACTCATAAAAATAATAATGTGAAGAAATCGCCTTTAATATAAGTTTTATAGACGTGAGAGAAGTCAAAAAAATTTCATTTTAGAATTTTTTGAAAAACAAAAGAATACAGCAATATGGCGTTTATGTCACGCCACAGCATTCGTTTGGCACTAACATTACCAAAAATGTACAGAAAAATTTGAAGCCGTTTTGAGAAAATTTTGTTTTTGTTATTTTTTAAAATAGCAAATATTGCACGCACTATTACACGAAAACTACTAAACTTTCCAAACAATCTATATGATCTAATTGAAAGAACTATTTATGCACAACATATTTCATTTGAAGAAAAAATTCATGTCTTCAATTTTGTAGTTGTAGGAAGACGCCGGAAAAAATTCAAACTTTTGCAATTTTCGAAAATTCAGAGTTAACCGTGATATTCTGACCTATGTGAACTTTATAAGTGTATTTTTCTCTTATCTTACAAGAAATTTAAAGAAAAAATTGGAGCCGTTTTTGAGAAAATTTTTAAATTGCCCGGGAGGCTTCATGTAAAGTATCCCCAAATTTTAAAGAATGTTTTTCAAAATTTCAAAGCTTTCACTAGAGCCAGATCGACGTAAGGTTCTTCAATTTGGAGAAGATCGTACGAATGGTTTAGGCGCTAGGAGTGTTCACAGACGGACGGACAGACGGACGGACAGACGGACGGACAGACGGACGGACAGACGGACGGACAGACGGACGGACAGACGGACGACAGACGGACGGACAGACGGACGGACAGACGGACGGACAGACGGACGGACAGACGGACGGACGGACAGACGGACGGACGGACGGACGGACGGACGGACGGACGTTTTTCTTCCAATTGGTTTTTCGATATCAAGGACTTACAAAACAGGAATTCTGGCTACACTACGTGTTAGAGGATTTTTCTCTAAATTTAGCAACTGGTTTTATGCACTTTTTCGCCACCAGAGCCCGGCAATGAATTTTTTCCGCCGAAAATCCGCCATTTTTTCCGGCAGCATTACATAACTTACTTTATATTACGTATATTACTCCGTATATGCGTACATATACGAGAAAGTAACTAGAGGTGCTACAGAATGGCACACGTTTTCTCGTAGTATAGTTTTCAAATTTCCTGGTAGTCTGGCTTGAAGGTTTCGCTCCATTCTATGGCCAGCTGCCATCTGTCGTCACCCAGAGAACATTGTTTTGACATCTTGAAGCTTCCACTCACAATTGTAATAATGCATACAAATCAATAAAAATGTCCATATTAACGGAGTGAGAGGTATTTCAAAAACATTACATTTGTGTATTTTTTTTTAAAAACACATGAATACACCAAAACGAACTCTACGTCCTATTAAACAGTGCACACATCACTATCTATTAGAAAAAATTGGAGAACAAATTTGGGGCCATTTATGAGAAAATAGCATTTGAGCGTTTCTGAAAATGTCGAATTTTGAGCTCATTTGTATAGAAAAGGTTGAGTTTTCGAGAAAATTTATTTGACATAATTTAAAGCACATGTAGTCATAAATATAATAATCTGAAGGAATTGCCTTTAATGTAAATATTCCCGACGTGAGAGACAAGTCAAAAAAATTCCATATTTAAAGTTTTTGAAAAAACAAAAGAATAGAGCAATATGATGTTTATGTCATGGTATAGGTTTCGTTTGTCGCTAACCCGACCAAAAATTTAAAGAAAAAAATTTTTGCCCTTAGGTGCCCTGTTTGAGAAAATCTTGTTTTTGTAATTTTTAAAAATTGCAAATATTGCATGCTCTATTGCACGAAAACTACTAAAATTTCCAAAACAGTGTACTTGACCTTATTGAAAGAACTATTTACGCACAACAAATTTCATTTGAAGAAAAGATCTCTGTCGTCAATTTTGTAGTTGTAGAAAGACGCCGAACAAAATTCAAACTTTTGCAATTTTCAAAAATTTGCAGTTAACGGTGAAAATCGGACCTATGCTACCTTTATAAATGTATATAACTCTATTCTTACAAGAAATTTGAAGGAAAAATTTGGAGCCGTTTTTCAGAAGATTTTTAAAATGCCCGGGGGCTTGATATAAAATACCCCCAAATTTTAAAGAAAGTTTCTTAAAATTTCAAAGCTTCAACTAGAGGTAGATCGACAGGGGATTCTTCAAATTGGAGAAGATCCTACGTGTGGTCTAGGGGCTTGTTGTGTTCACAGACGGACGGATGTCCGATCCGATTTTTCGATTTCAGGGGACTCCAAAACGTGTATTTCCGTTGAAATATCGAAATAAATTTTCCGCAGCATTATATAACTTTCTCTACACTACGTGCATGACTCCATATATACGTATTGGTACGAATATGCGTGGTGAATTAAAACAGATATTATTTTAATAAAAACGTTTATTTTGTTTCTTAACACGATCACTGAAAACACTTAATTTATCTACAGATAGACTTCCTTGATTATTTCTTATTACGGCACAGTTCTCTTGATTATTTATTTACACTACACTTCTCTTGATTATTTATTTTCACTGTTCACTTCTTTTGCACTGTCGCTCAGTCCTAAGCATTGACCACAGTTCGATGCACTGGCCACAGTCCACTGCACTGACCACAGTTCACGGCGCTGGCCACAGTTCACGTCACTGAACACAATCACTGAACTGCTATTCACTGCGAATCACACACTTGACAGCACAGCTGCCACTTCAGACTGACCCGCGGTCGTGGTAGCCGGCGCGTATTTATACTCGGCGGGCGCCCGCCTAGAATTTTCTGGAACTTGCAATAAACATCGCGAACACACCATCGCGGACCATCTAGCTTTGGGGGCCGCCGGCCGATATCGCATTCCGCGCATACCCCGAGATCATCTAGTTCGGGGGGTGCCGGCAGATGTCGCCATCCGAGCATACCATGTAGTTCGGGGTGGCGCTGGCAGATGACGCAATATTCGTTACGCTACCCCCTCGTTAGATGCGATCCGTCTCGGAGAACGTTTAGTGAAATCATGCAGATATTTGCAGCTGGAGCCTCTATTGCAGTGGGAGGTTAAGAAGAAATAACAGTCAATTGTCTTCTTTAGATATGCCGACATTCCATGGTAAGTGCAGACAAAGATGCTACTCCAGTGTACTGAAAGAGTACTTCCGACATGCTTCTCACTACTCTTCAGTTGAGTCCATCAAAACCACATCCCAGTTTGGACATGGCAATCTTCTGGACGTTGTCTTGCAGTACTTGTTGGCGTAATTCAATCAGAGTTTCCCAAGATTTTTATACGAGGCATTGTCATATGACTTACTTTTTGTGACAAGGCATTACACATATCTACTCACGTCGTGCAGTTGCAGAATCTTCCCAATATATGGTTGCTGGTTCTCTAATTCTTCTATTCTTTCGAATTTATCTTCAATTCAGCGGCAACACCTCTGGCCATATCTATATCCTGGACGACATAATGCACCAATGAATATTCATGGAGTACCGCAAACAGATCCTATTGCACTTCCATTGTTCCACCATAACGCGCTCTATGCTTTTCACCATGATGAACTCTTACATGTCCAGCTCACAAACTCGTGCGGTCTTTTCTCCATCATTATTTTCATTACTTCCTGCGTACGGGGCCAGCCGATTCGAATGGATGACTCGTGGCTTTCCATTCCGCAACTTTTTAAATCGATAGACATCATTTATCCTCTTCACTACTTCGTATGGTCCTACCAACTGTCGTAATTTTGGACACAAACCGCGGCGTCATTGGGTGTTGAAAAGCCAAACATGATCTTCAGGTTGATAACCTCCTCCTTCAGCTTTGATGTCATTCCGGTCTTTTATCCTATCACTTACGATTTGGATTCGTTCACGCACCTGGTTATGAATGACATCCACTTTCTGTTTTAGGTAATTTACAAGGTCTTCGCCGGCTATTTCTTCATTAGTTTTACAACCAAACTGCAGATCACATGGTAGACGTAGTTCCCGACCTAAAAGGATATGAGCGTTGTTTGCACAGTTGTCTCATGGACAGAGGAGCGGTAGGCTAGAAGAAAACGATGTATGTATTGGTCCCAGTCGCGTTCGTGATCTGACACGATCTTCGCTAAATATTTTTCCATTGTTCTGTTCATGCGTTCCACCATTCCATCTGACTGCGGATATATGGCTGTTGTTCTTGTTTTTCTGATTCCAAGTAGTTCACACAATCCTTTAAATACTGCAGATTCGAAGTTCTGTCCCTGATCTGAATGTAATTGCAGTGGCACACCAAATCGGCTCATCCCTTCATAACCAGCACTTCGGAGATAGCAGTGGCCTCTTGGTTAGGTAGGGAATATATAATATTCAACCCACTTGCTAAAATAGTCTATGGCCACGAGTATGTATTTATTTCCATCATTTGACATTGCAAATGGTCCAGCCAAGTCAATGACAATTCGTTCGAAAGGACTTCCAACGTTGTATTGCCTCAACTTGGCTCTTCTCTTTTTATGTGGCCCATTATTACTAGCACAAACTTGACACTTTGTGCACCATATCTTTACGTCTTGCTTGCAATTAACCCAGTAAAATCGATCGCGCACTTTATCTAGCGTTTTCGTTATTTCGAGATGTCCTTCCGAAGTTCCATCATGCAATTCCCTCAATATTTCAGGCACCCTAATCTTGGTAACAATATCTGCGTCCTCTTCTGAGAGTCATCTTCACTTTCCAGAACTCGTTTAAGAACACCTTCCTCCTCAGTAATCGAATCCCACTGCGCCCAATTCGATTTTACTGCTGAAGAACAGGGAGCTATTTCTTGCCAACTTGGTCTCCGCCCTATTTTCCATTTCCAAACATGTTTCAATTCTGCGTCCTCTTTCTGATCTTTCTGAAGTTCTCTGGGTTGCCATTGGTCATTACTGACAGTGACCCTTTTGGTAAGAGACATCTTCTCTTTTGCATGACAACAATGTTTGCAGTTTTCAGGCCACGGTCGTCTGACACGGTCGTCATCGGCCACGGCCAGGTCACGGTCGTCATCGGCATTCCGGTGACTACTTCCACTCCGATGTTCTATTCTAAATGGGAATTATTGTAACCTTTCAATCCATCTGGCGTTTTGACCTTCCGGATTCTTGAAATTTAGCAGCCATTTCAAAGCAGCATGATCCGTTTTCAAAAGAAATTATCTACCGTAGAGATATTTGTGGAAGTGTTCAACGTATTTCACCACAGCAATTAAGTATCTCCGGGTTACACAATAGTTGCGTTCTGGCTTTCATAGCACTTTACTGTAATAACCGATGACTCTCTCGTCCATCTTGTATCTGCGATAATACCCCTCCAATGCCAACGTTACTTGCGTCAGTATCAAGTACATAATTTCCTTGAGGTAGTGGATAGCTCAATGTAGGGGCACTCAGCAAGGCGCTTTTAAGGTTTTCAAAAGTGCGCTGGCAATCTTGATCCCATTGGAACAAACGCTTTTCTTCGGTTAACTGAGTCAGCGGTTTCGCGATGTTGGCAAATCCCAAAACATACCGGCGATAATAGCTACATAGACCCAGAAAATTTTTTAATCCATGTTTATCATTTGGGACTGGCCATTTCTTTACAGCTTTAACCTTCTCTGGATCAGGTTTTACTCCCATGCCAGATACTACACGTCCAAGGTAATTCACTTGCTTGCGAAATAAATGGCATTTTCTGGGCTGAGTTTCAGGTTTGCTCCTTCCAACCTCTTGAATACCTGTTCGAGGTTTTTGAAGTAGTCATCGAAAGATTTTCCGATAACAATTATATCGTCGAGGTAGACAAGACATGTCTCCCACGACAGACCTCTGAGTACATCAATCTTCTGAATGTAGAGTCCGAAAGGCACTACTGCAAACTGCCACAAACCTGATCCAATGGTAAATGCAGTCTCTCTCGATCTCTGGGATCTAATTCTACTTGCCAGTATCCGCTTTTCTGGTCAAGTGTCGAGAAAATCTTGGCCCCAGAAAGCGTGTCCAACATGTCAATACGGGGCAATGGATCCGAGTCGACCCTCTTTCTTCTTTACCAATACGACAGGAGAAACCTACGGACTGCTTGATGGTTCGATTACGCCATCCTTCTTCATCTCTTTAATAATCTCATCTGCTTCTTCTTTTCTAGACAGAGGTAATCTTCTAGCAGCTTGGCGAATCGGTGTGGTGTTTCCAGTGTCTATTCTGTGACGAACAATAACAGTATTTTCTTTTACACCACTGCATTCACAGACATGGTGGTATCGCCGTATTAGGTCTTCAGCCTTATGACATTCTTCGCGAGATAAGCCTTTACTGGCCTCTGTAACCAGATTCTTCAGTTGTTCAGGAATTCCTTTAGGTGGTGGTTCGGTGAGGTTAACATTTTGCAAAATCGAGGATACCGTAGAATAATAACCAATTACTGTTCTTTTTCTTAACTTAGCACGATAATGGTTAATGTTCATTATTCTCACAGGTATTGTTCTATTCACTCTGACCAGTTCTTTGGCTACTAGAATTCCTCGACCAATGTCTTCGTCGTGACTTCTGGGTTCCAGGATAGCAATCTCTTCGGCTGGAACGTCGCCCTCGGGGCTCGCTTCTATAAACATCTCGCTACGCTCCGTCAAGATTACGTCGTCAGCCGTAATCACATTCACGGTAATGTTACGCGAATGTAGAACCACCTCCACTTCGTCGATTCTCAGCACACCGTGTCGTAAATCCAACTGACACCCATATATCGTCATGATATCCATTTCCAAAATTGCTTCTTGTTCTATGTCAACGACCAGTAGACGATAATTGAATGCAGCAGTTCCAATGGCAAAGAGAGCATCCATTTCTCCAGCAACATTCGCCGAGTCACCAGTGGCTGTCCGAAGCTTCCATTTGGATGGCATAAGATGAGATGACTTGGCAAAATCTGTTCTTATAATTCTCTTTGTTGCACCACTATCCAGAAGTAAGACGCATGGCCTTCCCTTTATGAGTGCATCCACGTAAACACTGTCAGGACGGTGTCAAATGGACTTGACGTGTATTTCGTAAGGTGGGGCTCTTGTTTCACAGGTCGATGGATGCCCCCTTCCATCAACGGACTTTAGTTTTCTCTGCTGGTTGCTGCGTTTATAAACTGACTGCTGCTCTTCTTGTTGCTTCAGTGAACGGTCACATCGATTTTTCACGTGACCTAATTCTCCACAATTCCAACATCGAGGTTGTCGCCTTTTTCCACTAGAAATGCGTGCGTCTAGCAACCTGTCCATCATTGCCTCCAAATACTTTTCGTTATATGTATCGACATCGGTCTGCAATTCTCGCACTCGTCCCTCACGTTTCGATGCTCTTTTTGCAACCTCAAAGTCTAGTGCTTGACTTAATGCGTCAGCTAAGGTTTTCGGTCTTTCCAGTCTTAATGCCTGTTGGGTTTCTGCATCATGGAGCGCTTCAATAAAGCACCGGACGGCTGTGCGTTGCAGGGAACTTTCTGAGGCATCAGGGTCCGAAAGGCGCACCAAACGAGAAATATCAGCTTCCAGTTCTTGAAGACTCTCTCCAGGCTTCTGAACACGATTCCTTAGCAGGGTAAAATATGTCTTCCAGGTGTGCCCGTACCGTGTTTCGAGTCGTGTTTCGACAATTTGCTCGAAGTTTGACTGTTAATCAGTCGGTATTGTCTCTAGAATATCAACGGCGTTACTACACAAAGCCAAAATCAGGGCCGTAGCACAATCTGTCGCGGACCAGCCATTCACCATTGCAGCAGCCTTGAATTGTTTCAAATAATTTGACAATGATGAAAAAGTGCCATCAAAGGTAGGTGGTTTTACTTGTAGGTGGTTTTACTTGTACCCAGTGGTTCCCGTACGGTGGCCATTCGTGCCATTTCCAGTGGTTCCTGTACGATGTCTATATTTGATTCTTCTGTTGGGGGAGTCAAAACCTTCAGCTTCTCTTCTAACAGATTTAGTAATTTTTCCTCATTATTCAAAATTTTTCATCTATCTTCTCCACTTTTTCTTCGTTCTTCAAAATTTTCTCCTCAATTACCTCTTGGACAGTTTATTATTCTAGGTTATCTTTTGTTCTAAGTTTTGTAACAACTTTTCTTCCTAAACTCTGGATTTTTCTGTCAATTCCTCTTTTAAAATTGTGGAATTTTCAGTCAATTTTCCGTCTTAAGTTTTGGAGTTTTCAGTCAGTTCTTCTAAAATTCTGGAATTTTCTGTTAAATTCGCTTCTAAAATTCTAGAATTTTCTGCAGAATTCTGGAATTCTCCTTTTAAAATTGTGGAATTTTCTGACAGTTTTTCTTCTAGTATTCTGGAATTTTCCTCTCTTAATATTTTGGATAGATCCAAAATATTTTGGATATTTTGGATAATATTTAGAATAATTCTCTGGACCCTCGTCTACTGCTTTCATCGCGTTAGCAAGACGTTCTTGTAATATTACTTTCGTTCCGGAAGTGTCTTGTTCCCTCACTTCTAATTCCTTCTTCAACTCCGTCACTTTCAGATCCCGTAAAAGTTTTATAAAAGTCATCTTGATTAAAGTTTTAATTCACCACACCTATTTTGACCCACACCTGACATCATTTGTTACGAATCTACGCGGTGAATTAAAACACAGATATTATTTTAACAAAAATGTTTATTTTGTTTCTTACTGAGATCACTGAAAACACTTGATTTACGTACAGATAGTCTTCCTTGATTATTTCTTATTACGGCACATTGATTATTTATTTACACTACACTTCTCTTGATTATTTATTTACACTGCACTTCTCTTGATTTTTTATTTACACTACATTTCTCTTGATTATTTACTTACACTTTACTTCTCTTGATTATTTATTTTCACAGTTCACTTGTTTTGCACTGTCGCACAGTCCAAAGCACTGACCACTGTTCGATGCACTGGCCGCAGTCCACTGCACTGACCATAGTTTATGGCGCTGGCCACGGTTCACGTCACTGAGCACAATCACTGCACTGCTATTCACCGCGATTCACACACTTTACAGCTTCCATTTCAGACTGACCCGTGGTCGCCGGAGCGTATTTATACCCGGCGGACGCCCGCCTAGAATTTTCTAGAACTTGCGATAAATATCGCGAACACTCCGGGACCCTCTAGTTCGAGGGGCCGCCGACAGATGTCGCAATCCGCCCATAGCCCGGGACCATCTAATTCGGGGTGGCGCCGGGAGATGACGCAATATTCGTTACAGTATGTATACGAGAAAGTAAAAATAAACAGAAACATATTTTGTATCTCATTAACAGTGTTGATAATGACGGGTTTTCATTGCATAGATTTTTCCAAAAACTTAAAAAACTGATAACATAGATTAAATTACAATTACAGTATACAAATTAATTAAAGTGTCGGTTTTGTCTTTTCCTCAGATTGATAAATTATTACTTTAAAATTAGATTGTTCTCCTTGATTCGCTCTCAGAAGAATATAGTTGCACAGCCGTAGACGCCTAGAAGAAGTCCTTAGGTATGAGAGAAACAAATTTAATTTACCAAAGGATATATTACATCTAGCAATGAATACGGCTATGTTCAACATTATATTGACTATCACTCTAAGGTTGAGAAGAAAGCATCTTCTACTAGATTATAAATCCAAACGCCTCATCTCGATCAGGTTTTGTCCATTTTCCCTGATACATGGAGCAAATGTTGAGATTGCCCCTTGTTTTGCTTCCGAGCGTAAATGTAACTTCACTATGCGTATGTTTTGTTGAAGTCTCCTTTTGATTGTAGTCTTAGAAGTAGAGCTGAGGGAGTTACTATTTCGTTAGCAATGCAGAAAAATCAAATTTGCAGTTCGTTTACCGATGCAAGTAAATTTTCCATTATTTGGGAACGAAAATATATAGTTTTTCAAATGTTGCTCACCTCGCGCCTTTTAAAATTTTATTATCATTATCATTATTATTATTATTATTATTATTATTATTATTATTATTATTATTATTATTTATTTTGTTTGTTTTATTTTTTAAACTTTTATTAATCTTCCAACTATTTATAGTTAAAATGTCAGGAAGAGATTATGGAGCTCAAGAAAACATGCGCAGATGATCTTCTTCCCCATGCGTCACACAGTTTTTACTGTTTTTGACTAAATAAATCAATGAAATAACACAAACGTTTTCTGGACATGAAATGTTCTTGCCTATCAGAGTGGAAAGCAGCTTTTGACAGTAATTTATTTCCTCATGAAGCTATTCATCATTCTCATCCCTGTTATAAATATATCCTGTATGATTACACTTTTCTTAGACGTTCTTTAGATCTTCAAAATAAAGGCATTTTATATCGAGTAGGAAATCGATAAGTCGATTTTTGCTATAAAGGCGGTTTCTATTGTGATTTTCAGTGCTCTCCTAAGTTCGTCCTTTAATTTCAACTTTTGTCTTTGTATGAGGCATTGACTTTGTTTGAGAACAAGATTTCTCCATTTCGGCATCTCAATCCTGGAAAAGATTCACACCATCATCAAATGATGAATATACAACATTATCTCGTTGTCGTTCTTCCTGAAAAACTTTGAGTATACCCAAGTAAAAATGTAGTCCCTTTTTCAAAATTATGACTAGTTTTTAGAAAAAAAAATCGAGTAGGCTCTATCGGGACGCAGCGTAAGACGGGGTCGCGAAGGTTCGTGAGAGTTCGTAGGGTTCATTCGTTTTGCGAGCGCTGTTTGTGAATGGTCACCAGGGTACAGAAATAACGAAACCAAAAACACAAGTTACATTTACTCTCATATTACAAACTTTACATGCTAAACTTGCATTACAGCTAGTGTGGTCTTTCCTTGTAATTGTGCAATGATGCTCACGCCGCATTCGTAATTAGCCCATTTGTTTCGCAAGCTAGTTTTGAACACAAGAGGCGAACATGGTCACAAACATTTTGTAAACACACATTCTTAGTTTGTAATACATTGAATATCAAGACAAAAACCAGAAAACTACAGTAATTATATTGAAATAAATTGTTCTTAGCCCTTTAAATGCTATGTGATATATATTGTATTTTTATAAAAATATTTATTTAAAACGTAATTTACAACATTTCTTGGCCACATTGGCCAGATCTTTTGGTATGAGTGTGACCAGTAAAAGCAACTAAAATTTTGTTGCAATGAAATATAAACGGCACATTCTAGAGATCAAAAAAGGCACAAATTCTATAAAGAGTTGAGCATATTTAACAGAAGAAAATGTTAAGCTTCCATGTCAGTAAAAGTCAATTAACTGTACCGTACCTTGTTCTACCAACAACTCCCGTACGTGTAAAAACCGAGCTACCGTCATCTTGACGTCTTGCTACGAATGTTAATTAAGGTATCTCAGAGCCTATAATATCTCAAAGCTATCGTATGAAATGGACGAGGAATGAAGAAGTTGAAGTGATTTTACTATACAAAAAATGGATCTCAGAAATAGAAATTTTCATAACATGGAGAGAGCGGAACCCAGACAGACCTACCATTGATTCCAAGAAGCTGACCAGCCAATGACGGTACACACTCAACAGTAGAAAATTCACTGCAACAATTTGCTGCCAAGAAAATGCGGAGTGAGTTATTCGATTGATTATCTACGTTATCTTTAGAACCATCCGATATCCCTGAAAACGATGAACGCTCATCTATTCTCAATAAAATCTCTGGCAGTGGGGAAAATTCGACTGTCTATGAATTATACAATAAAGACATGATGCTGAATCTCCTCGGACACGGTATGGAACAAAATTGTTTTCTTCCTTTCAAATATCGTGCACTTTTGAGGAGAGTATCCGAAAATTCTTTGTCTAAAAAAGTGTTCGAGACTACGAATACTGTCTCTGTCTTAAATGCCATGGCAGAGACCATGGTAGGGATCAGGGTAAAGGCCATGGTAGAGATCTTGATATCACTGAAATCAATCGCATTGTACAGGACGACTCGTAATAAATGTTGCAAACTTATAGAACATGAGCGGCAAATAGAAAATATGTTTGTGAGAAATAATATGTATAATTTAACTGAAGTAGAGGTTTAATTATTTTAATTGTTTAATGCACTAACAATTCCATAAAAGAGTGTTATTAAAATAAATAACAATACCCAAAACAATTGAATTTTAAAGAAATGTACTCAACAACGTCAGTTCATTTGAATTAATATTTGACCAAAGGCAAAATAAAAAATAGCCTAGAGACAAATTGAAATTAATAATATAGTCATAAGAAAATTAGAATAATATCAATTTAGTGGGAGTACCGTATGCGGTCAGCTGCCTCCACCAATAAACGAATGTCCACATCCAGTTCTGTTGTTTCCTAACTCAAAGATGCTGCAAAGAGCAATCTACATGTCGACTTCTGTACTGAGTTTTAACAAATTTCATAGAAGAAAACACACTTGAATACGTGCTCTCAAATATTGAAGTCATTTTTAGTCAAATTTTCTTACGTTTGGGTGTTTTCCTCTGGGTAGAAATTTTGAAAAACTGTGATCACTTTCCTTGTTTGGTCTGTAGGAAAGCATCGACTTGTAAATCGCACAGCTCAAGTTGTAGGTGTGATTCTTGTTCCTCGAACAGATTCCTCTTGACTATAAATTATTTTTATACTTTGTTTGCTAAGTTTGCCGTATTAAAATAAATACATCTTTTGAATGAGCTACAAATATTTTTTTGTATTTTTCTTGAAATACAGAAAGGTTTTCAAAAAGCTTTCTGCGGACCACAGAAAATTGCCTTGCGGGCTGCCAGTTGGAAAGCCCTGTTCTAAATCAACGCATACCTCTTAAGTTAAAAAAGAATACTCCTCGTTGAACCGCAGAATCTGTGAACCGCAGTTTCTGGACCTCGTCGGAACATAAATTATACGGGTAAGTCCCTATTGTAAGCATAGGAAATGGAAATCTCCAAATATTGATAGGATTCAGAATTATTGGATCGAAAAATTAACAGCATTACATTCCCACCTGGCAAACGCTGTTAATGAAATCTTAGATACAACAGAGGAACTCCCGGAGTAGCTCAGACGCAACATCTATTCTGCTATCACGTGTGCAAATCATGTGTCTACTTGTAACGTATAGAGTTGTCTATCAACATGTACAGACACTTTGATGACAACCATTCGTTCCTAATTTTAAGAAGAAGATATCGTACAATTGCAATGGCTAAAGAATGCTTGCTGCTCCTCAAAATCATCTTCAGTGATGCAAAGAAACGAAAATTTTCCTATTGCTTGGATTCACTATCGGGAGGCATTTAAAAGTACCATAAGATTAGATACTAAAGACCATGGAGATTTATCGATTTCATTCTAGACTTATTGAGTTTTGTAAGGCCAATACGAAGTCATAGAATTCCAGGTTACTTGTACAGAATACTTAAACACACAGCGGAGTGCAAGTAGTAAAAACGATTAATATTCAGATTAAAAGGGAACATTTTTCAGAAGATTCAGTATCTGCTGTTTTACATTGGTTCGGACCTAATATCTAGACAACTGTCTCTAGTTGACTTTGCTTATAAGCTCCATGGCGAAGAAAGACCACTAACATATTTTTACTTCTTGATATTAAATTGTGTGCCAGGGATGAATCAATTTTCTCTCAAAATCTGAATGAGATAAGCCATGCAAAACCTACAAATATCTAGGCCTTCCAGAATGTGACATCTCGATCGACAATAAAGGAGATTTCGCAAGGAGTATTACAGAAGAGTAAGACTCGTGCAGTTAAGAGAGATAAGAGAATTAAAAGACTGAATAAGAGAAATAAAATTCCGATATAGCTGGTTGGCTACGTTTGGCTACCCGGCTGCAATTTCGGACTGATGAGCTGAACTGAACAAAAAAATCGATTCACGGACAGAAAAAAAGAAAACAGTGCATTATACCGACCACCCTTGAACTGATATACTTAGCCTTTATGTCACGCAAAATAGGGAAAGGACTCAAAAAATTAAAATCACCTAGTTCAATGTACTTGTCGTCTATGGGAAAGTAAGTGATCGAGATAACTAACGTATGAGGTTGGACATTAAATTTCAGCGAAAGAATGGAAATTGGGTCATTGTAAGAGCTGCAAGAGGCATTGCAAAATAACTATGTACTGACGCTACTTGACAGAAAATGTCAAGTGGACACAAAAAATGTTAAATAAATCGTGAAGGGACAAACTCATCGATAGACAATAAATATAATGCACACGGATCAACAATGTCCAATTACTTATGATGTTTAAAAAGGAAAGAATGGAGTCAAAACCGGAAGCAGTTGTAATAGCTGTCCAAGATCAGGCACTGAGAATACGACATTATGATAAAGTAGTGCTCAATATTTTCCAGGAGGATTTTGCCAGGAACAAGTAGTGTAGAAACCATTAAGGCCGCTCCACAATAGCCCGGCAACGGGAAGGATGGTCAACATTTATCTCAGCCCGGGAACGCGAAGCCTCTCGACCAATGAAAGTGCAGCAAATGGTGGCGAAGCTTTTCAGCTGATTGAGCGCGCGAACTGCGCGCGACAGGCGACACTGTGAAGCGGAATTGAGAGTGTAGTGCGATATTGAGGTTAGAGCGTGGATTTGCAAGGTTGTGGTTTGAGGCGGGTTTTGTTAGTCATTGTTGAGATTGTTTAGTATTTATATATTGATTGATTTTTTCGTGTTTCCAGGCGCGTCAACTGATTTGGTCATTAGTCCCGTTAGTGTAGTGTATGTTTTTTTCGGGAGATGGCGGTGATATTCCCCCGCTGGATGGCGAGATCCGGCGCCGACCTACCGTCGGCTAGTGGGGTTTCCCTCTAACCAGAACTCTCCCACCAGCGGGGCACCGCCCCAGCCGGGACAAGCTCTAAGTTCCCGACCGATCTCCCGGAATATGTGGTAGTGTAGTCCGTGTTAGTGTAAGCGTGTGTAACGGGAGAGGATAGGACAAGGAAGAGGAAGGACAGATCGCATGCGGTCCGTGGCCCGTTTGGTAGGGTGCTGCTCCGGCATTCGCCTGGTGTTGATCGGAGAAACCACGGAAAACAACCGATCAGAGCAGCCGGCTGCTAGAATTCTCCTCCAGACAGTGACTGAATTTGACCTAGCTGGAAAGCTAGTGTCGAAAATCCTGACACCGTCAGGACTCGAACCTAGGACCTCCCAGTCAGAGGCGCTGCAGTGACATCAGTAGATGCACTGAGCTACCGCTCCCGATTAGTATTTATAGTACAATTGTTTTTCTATTCATATTAATACTTAGAATTAAAATTTTCCACAATTTTTTAAAAATGTTTCGTTAAAGTACATTCGAGCTGTTTGTTTATTGACAAAATTTTAGTTTCTCGTAGTTGTATTTTTCGTAAGTTCGTAGCAGTTTTGGCATTCTTTGTACTTATAGTTATATTTTTCTAATTAATATTCTTTCGTTTAAGTAATTTTTTATTTATAGCAGCTCTCGCAAACACATCAGACAGATGGTAATACAAAGAATAACACAGTAGCATTGCCGCTACTATTTCATAGTGCTGTTGCCTCTTCCTGTTGGCGTTTATTGTGAAGCCTTTAGTCTTATTGTCTCAACTTGTCTAATTCCAGTCTTATAATCTACAAAATCTTATATGACATTTGTAAACAGTTTTAATTGCTCTAAAAAGATTTATTTTTTAATAAACACGCATCCGTCACTTTGACGATGCAATCGTCAACAATATGTGTTTCATTGCTGATGTAGAATTTGCATTGTACCCCGACCCAAGACCACCCAATCTCCCTGAGACCTCCTGAGACGGCATTTTTGGTGAGGCTAGCACTGCACAAATCGTCCTTCCTTACATGCTATGCCCCTGCCTCAGTTAATCATAGCGTACGGATCGTTACATAAATTGACGCATCAATGTGTTTTTCTTTTACAAATGATGTGTATGGCGATCGTTACATCACAGTATACAGCAAGCCGGACATCAATAGAGCAACTCAAAAATACTATTAGAAGATTATTTTTTCTTTCCGATCACGCTTTAGGCATACACACACACATTTTAAATATATATGTAGATCTTTTAAAAATAATATGTATTTTCCCAGAATCTCACCCCTAGAGGATCACATTCAGCGCCGTACAACACTTCGGTTTGTGGGAATTATTTTCCTCATCTGCAGCAGCGGGGCCGTCCCAGCCGCGATAATCCCCCATGGCCTCGAAAGACTCAAGGTACAGCGAGAATCCGAGAATTCGAACCAGCCACTGCGTTAACTGGTCCGTAGCGTCATCGGAAAGAAAAAATAATCTTCTAATAGTATTTTAGAGTAGCTCTATTGATGTGCAGCTTGTTGTATATTAAGATGTAACAATCGTCATACATATTATTTGTAAAAGAAATACATATATATATATATATATATATATATATATATATATATATATATATGTGTATGTATATATATATATATATATATATATATATATATGTGTGTGTGTGTGTGTATATATATATATATACACACACACACACAAAGTCCTCTGGGATGGCTCATGGACAGCGAACTAGTTTCCCGTGCTATGGTCCCAGGGCTCGATTCGCGCTCGAGGCAAAAATATAGTTGTAGCTTTCCTTTCCAATCGTCTCAGTTTCTCTAGCTGTGTGACGAAGAAAAGATCACGCAGGCGGATGTTGCTAGTTACGGTGAAGAGAATACTTACGATGAAGAGTTCGCCTCATGTCACTCTTACCCCCAAGCATGAGAATTTAACTAGGCCCAGGCAAGGGGGACACCGGTAGCTGGCCGGCGAAGTAAGACTACCGACACAAAACGCCGTATATATACGGCGTTTTGTGTCGGTAGTCGTATATATATATATATATATATATATATATATATATATATATATATATATATATATATATATATATATATCTGTGTGTGTGTGTGTGTTTTTTCGTTGAGGTGGAAAATACTCTTTACGTATTCCAGGAATAGTAGCTCCTCCTGGATATGTCGGGCTCGGATAAGCATATCCCCTACCGACTAAAAACCACCTCTCACATCTCTTACCCCCGTGGAACTACCGCTTGGTATTACTTCACGGGGGAGAAACTAGCTGTTGTTCTTCCTTCAGGGGGTTGTGGTTACGCTACATACCATCTACACGTTGGGCATTCATTTCAGCTCGTATTCTTTCAAGACGACGAAGCTCCAGTAGGACTTCCTTCGCGAATCCGTTCGTCGCCTCCCAAGCTTCTTTTGAGGAGAGCATTGCATTAACTAGGGACTCAGGCCGAAGTTCCAAACGAACTGTTGATTCCCAGGCACTGCGTGCACTAATGAATCTGGGGCACATGAAGAACGTGTGTTCTACATCTTCACTGACTCCAGGGCAGTCCGGGCATTCTGGAGAGTCGTCGTGCTTGAAGCGATGCAGATATGCTCGAAAGCATCCATGTCCCGATAGAAGCTGTGTGAGGTAGTAGTTGACCTCGCCATGTTTTCTGTTGATCCAAACATCTAATTGCGGGATAAGGCGGTACGTCCACCTGCCTTTCGTTGAGGAATCCCACATCGTTTGCCATACTCTTAGGCTTTTACGCCGTTCCTGTAGTCTGAGTTGTTCTGGACTCATAGACGTGATTCTTTTCTGCCGGTAAAGGGCTTTTCGCTCTTCGGAGAGTACTCCAACAGGCAGCATCCCGGCAATGACGCACACTGCGTCTTCAGACACGGTGCGGAAAGCACTGGAGACTCTCAGGGCGCTTAGTCTATAAACAGGGGCGATTTTCCTGCGAGAAGCTTGGATCTGCAGTGTATTAGCCCATATGGGAACTCCATACATCAGTATTGATGTTACTACTGATGAGAGTAGAGCTCTTCTCTTTTGCTTTGGTCCTCCTATGTTGGGCATTAGTCGTGATAAGGTCGTTCTGACCACTGACGCCTTGGCACTCACGTGTTCAGCTTGCTGCTTAAATTTAAGCCGCGCATCTATCATGACTCCCAGATATCTAATGAAGGGTTGAGAAGTGATTTCATGCCCTCCAACCTGAAGTGTAATGCCCTCCAGCTGTTTCCGACCGGTAATGAGGACTGCCTCAGTTTTATGTTCCGCCAACTTCAGCCCTACTGATTCCATCCACTGGCTGATCTTCTCGAAGGTGTTGTCGTGAAGAAACTTTATATCATCAAGATGTTTTGCGACGATTACCACGGCCAGATCATCAGCATATGCCACCAGTTTAGTCCCCCTTGGTACTTCTTGTTTCAGAAGGCCGTCATACATTATGTTCCACAGCAAAGGTCCCAGAACTGAACCTTGTGGAACACCTCCAGTCACTCTGTACTCTTTAACACCGGTCTTCGTGTCGTACGTTAATGTTCGGTCAGTAAAATAGTTTGACACTATCCTTTGCAAGTATTTGGGTACTGTCATTTCGGCGAGTGCTTTCATGATGCAGTCCCACTTGGCGGAATTAAAGGCGTTCTTGATGTCCAGTGTCGCCACCAGGCAGTACCTCATCGTTCCTCCTTTCCACCTTGTTCCTGAAATGGCGTCTTTGGCCGTACTCACCACCAGGTCAATCGCGTCGAGGGTGGAGCGACCTTTCCGGAAACCATATTGGTTACTGGCCAGTTGCGGCTCGACGGCTGCCTCTATTCTTCGGTGTACTATGCGCTCAAGTATCTTCCCGGCTGTATCCAGCATGCAGAGTGGACGGTATGATGTTGGTTCGTCCGGGTTCTTGTTTCCTTTGGGAAGGAGCACCAGTCTTTGGAGCTTCCATTTTCGTGGGAAAATACCCTCTTGAAGGCAAGTATTGAACACATCCAGAAACAGTGAGGGTGCCATCTTGACGGCCATTTTTAATGCGATGTTCGGGATTCCATCTGGGCCAGGAGCTTTGTTATTCCCCACTCTATCACACGCTTCCTTTAGTTGATTTTCTGTGATAGGTGGAATATCCTCAATTGAGTTGAACTCTGTGGCGTCTATGAACTGGGTGAATTCCAATTGTTGGGGAAACAGTTCAAAGACAATTTTCCTCAGAAGTTCCGGACACGTCGGTTGTAGCATTGGCTGACTTTTTAGATGGGTCATGACTACCTTATATGGTCTACCCCAGGGGTCGCTCTCTACTTCCGAGAGCAGTTCCAGCCAGCATTGCTGCTTGCTTTCCCTGATAGCCAACTTAAGCCTTCGGCGCGCAATTTTGAATAATGTCACCAATTCCTGAGAATTGGGCTTCTTCCTGCCACGCTGTGATGCTCTTCTTTTCCTCAGACAATCTTTCCGGAGGGCGGCAATGTCATCATTCCACCAGTGCACAGATGGCAAACGATGCGTGCCGCGTTTTCGAGGCATGGTAGCGTCACACGCTTCCGTGACTCTCTTCATCAGATTAGCTGTCTTACTTTCCGCATTTTCACCGTGTATTGTTCGGTAGTCAAAAGCCACTGCAAAGGTCTTTGGGTCAAAAGCGGATGCTTTCCAGCTAACTGCCTTGGTATTTCTTTGTCCTCTTTTAGCGATGTGCCCGATGGATAACTCCCACAGAATCACACAATGGTCGCTGGCAGTGAATAAATCCGCCACTTCCCAGGAGCAGGTTCTTGCAACGCTGCTACTGACAAAGGTCAGATCCACAATAGAGGTAGCATCTCCCTTGATGAACGTTGGATGATCACCACTGTTGAGCAAGACGACGTCTAGAGTAGACATGGCCTCCAGCAATGCTCTCCCTCGTCCGTTCGTTTTCTTACTACCCCAGTCGACGGCCCAGGCATTGAAGTCTCCGGCTATAGTCACCGGGTAGTGCTGCTCCGCATCCGCAGTAAGTCTATCAAGGAAATCCTTGAACTCATCACTTGAAAGGCTGGGTGGAGCGTAGCAACTATAGAAGAAGACTCCCTCGATCTGCGCCATCACGTATCCAGCTTCGGAACTCTTCACACTCTGGAACGGGCATTTGCCACATGACCAGATGACAGCTGTATTTGTCGTATCCGTTACCCACGGTGTTGTGGCGAGATGTTTGTATGGTTCCGAAATCATTGCCAGATCCACTCTTTCTTCCCGTACTGTCTGCATGAGCAGATCGTGCGCAGCTTCACAGTGATTTAAATTGATTTGTATCACTTTCATGATCGTCGAGCTTTCATTCTCTGAAGTGCTTCCTTAAATACTGGGCACCTATTGCCGCCAGCTGGGTGAGCACAATTCTCTCGATGACCTTTCTCGAGGCATAAAGCGCATCGTGCCTCTTTCTTGCAGTCAGCTGCTATGTGACCTCCTTCTCCGCATCTGTTACAGAGTCTGGTTCGGTCCACATTACTCTTACACTTCGTTGAGATATGACCGTAGTGCCAGCACTTAAAACACTTGGTCGGTTTCTCAATTCTTCTGATCCGGCAGTTGACCCAACCAATCCTTATCTTGCCGTGTTCGCCCAGGATCTTTTCCACTATGGGTGATGGCAGTGTCACAGAGGCAATCCGTGTACCCCCGTAAGCATTGCGCAAGGATCTAATCGCACCTAGTGTCAGTGCATTTTCTTCTCCAGCCGCTTTCTGCAGGGCTGCCAGAATATCCTCTTTAGTAGTAATCTCATCAAGATCCAGTATCTCAACATGTTCTTGTGGACTCTTACTGACGATTTCTGCGTCGCTTCCTAGCAGATCAGTCATTGTTTTCTGAAGACCTGCCCCATTGTCTGTATTATCCTTTGAGAGGATTATTAACAGGTCTCCAGAGACTGTTTTGCGGATCTTATCCACTGAGGTCCGGACCTGCTCGTCGGGAACTCCTTCTTTAACCCGACTGAGGATATCCGCATACCTCTCTTTCTCTTTCGGGCGAACAATGATCGCATTTGGCCACATGGCCCGTTTCTTACGTCTATTCTGTCGTGTCCTCTTCTTTTGCTTTTCGGGCTGTTTCAAAGGCAGCTCCGTTCCCGCTTTCCTCTTTTCTTCCCTCTTTTCCTTACGGGATTTGACCTTCTGCCACCCACCTTGTGTGTGTGTGTGTGTGTGTGTGCGTGCGTGCGTGCGTGCGTGCGTGTGTGTGTTTGTGTGTGTGTTTGTGTGTGTGTTTGTGTGTGTGTGTTGGTATATAAAAGAGCGGTTAACTCTGATACCGTGTGACCGATCTCCATGAAAGTTGACACATCTACGTGCTTTTTCACTGAGAAGTTTTATGTGCTGTTTTAATTTTGTTATATCTCCACTAAATAGCGCTGTAGAACAAAAGTAAATATCCACGTCAAGTGCAACCCGCAACACTCTGCAGCACTTTTGAATCTATATCGTTAAGTAACTCCTAAACAAACTAAAATTTTGAGGCCTACAACCTCAAATAAATGTTTGTCACACCATAATGTACAGGATGAACTCTTGAACATTCTATTACATTTTTACTGGTCCGGCGCTTCTCAATAGTATCCCATCTGCCCAGAGACGTGGAGAATCTCCCACTCAACGTGAATGAGAGGGACAGAGAGAAGCAGAGACAGAGACAGACAGACACAGAGACAGAGGACAGAGTCAGACTGAGAAGGCAAAGAGAGAGAAACGAGAGAGAGAGACGAAGAGAGAGAGAGGGGGAGAGAGAAAGAGAGAGATAAAGAGAGACTGAGTGAGAAAGAAAGAGGGAAGGAGAAAGAGGGACATGATAGGCAGAACAACATCCGTCGGGTTCCGCTAGGAATCAATAAAACGTTGTACGTTATGTGTTAAAACATTGCCAGACGACATTAAACACTTAAAATTGAAAAATGTTTATTTGCGAAGTAAAATATTTTGTGTTTCCTTACTGTTTCTATATAGTTAACCTATAATGAGCATTAAAAACGATAAAACAGATTTTACGTAAATATAAAAAGCTAAATATACCTGTAAGAAACATTGGTAATAAACTTGTGTGAACGACCCTCATCTTATTCACGTTTTTATTCCAGTTTCCCTTGATCAATTGAGAAAATGTTGTGGTGATCCCTTGTTTTGTTTATGGACATAATGTATCTTCACTGTACACACGTTTTGTTGAGCTCTATTTTGCTCAAAGGAGCATCGATCTTAATTATTTTGTGAGCAATAAAATCAAATCAAATAAGTAGCTTTGGTCGTAGCATACAGCTTATCTTACATGCGAATGAAGAATACTCAGTTATCTAATGCTCTCAAAATCCCTCGTTGCTTCGTTTACTTATAAATCAACTTAATAAAGTTAAAGATGGAGCTGGGGTTTCATAACTCAAGAACATGTGAGCATATTGTCTTTGTCCCCTATACGTCAAAGAGTTTTGTTTAACTTAAATAAATGTGTTCTCTCCTGAAGCAGACGGTCTCTTCTGAGACTGGCACCACAACGTTCTTGGATCCTCACTAGTTGAGATCGGTAGTGATGTGCAATGACTCCTCACATCATCATATCAGCGGCTCTGGCACCGCGATGCGCCACATTGAACCTATCCTTTATAGTTGAAATTGTCTTCAATATTTGTCCCATACATACTACTTGTTCATCGCCAGTAGATGACGCCAGGCGTTTTAATGGCAAGATTTGTGTCTTTCGCTGAGACAAGAAAACCATCAGATACCAGTTACGACATCGTCCGAACCCCCAACTTAGTCGAAAACAGTCACTAGGGTAAAAATGTTCCTTTCGAAAAATCTCACTTGTTTAATGGTAACATGGGACCAGACTCTCCAAAACTAACTTTTCAGTCCTCTTATGTTGTATTTCTGTATGTTAAACTGACACTATACCGGGAATGAAACTAACAGGATGTGGAGACTACCAAAGCACGAGATGTAATGACTGCAAACAACTACGTCATCGAATATTTTAAAATTCGACACCGTAAATTATGAGTTACACAGATTTTGCAATTTCTTATGTAGAAGACTTCCTAGCAATCCTGCCTAAATACAGTTCTCAATAGGCGGACACCCACCACCCATTACTTGTTACTGAGCTTGAATACTTTAAAGCTTTGGGAAGTTAGGTATTTTATCGTCGAATTCGCGACGTGGAAATGTATTTTCTTTTCCCGCTGTCTGGCCCACTTGTCGCACTAAGTCTGTGTCTTCTGCAAGGTCACGTTTATGGAGCCCGGTCAGGCGAGGAGCCCCTAGAAATATGTAGATAGGAGCCACGATAAGAGTCGAGGCCGCGTACAGACGCGGTGTAACAGCAATTAGCGTGCATCACAGCTCCCAATTCAATTGTTCCTAGTTGCGCCCGAGTACTGTACAATGATGACTAAAGAATGTGTACACTACTCCTTGGAAGAAAATAGTGTTTTCTGTGTAATGTTTAAGCAAATATTCTTATTATATTCTTGTTCGTCATCAGATGGTGCGAGTAAGCCTCTACATCCTGTATAGTGTTATACTATTCATACAAATTATGGGATATTAACATGAAGTTTAATATTATTTCAAAAAGTCACTACAGATTTAAAATTACATAATATTTTATTTCATTACTGTCAATAACTTCAATTTAATCGTTCATAGATCATCGAATGTTGGAATACGGGGTGTATGGATGTTTCATATTGGCCAAGTACAAGCAAATGGAAATGTTAATCCTCCGGATTTAATTAAGTCAGGTGAATACTACACTATAACACATTATTTGAAAGATACATACTAGTTACATAGGTACTTCTTTAAATTATTCAGTACACTTTTTCAGATCCAATTGAGAGTGTAACGTGTGCTGCACGTGGATCCACGACCTGTCATAGCAAAGCTCAGTGTTTTGACTACGAAGCAGGTTTCTGCTGTGAGTGCAGGAATGGTTTCTTTGGCAATGGCATCAACTGCTTAACAAATGGTATTGTATATTTATTGTATGTTTAAGTTGCTATGTATTTGTATTATTGAATGCAAACCTTATAAATTCAGTCATGTAGTCGTTATACATGTAGTCAAAATACCCACAAGTATTATTGTAGGTTGGTAGTTAATAAGCGGAAATGAGTGGTTCTTAAACCATTTGTTTCAGCCAACAAACACAACGTCCGCGGAGCCATACACATTTGACGCAGCCGGAAAGATAAGAAATATTTGTCACCGTGTCTGTCTTTCACAAATAACGCATAATACGAGAGGTTAAAGATTCCATGCACTGTTTCGTGCAAAACAACAAAAGCAAATTATAAAAAGGAAAAATACATCAACATCAGTCCTCGCAGCTTTATTTATTCATGTCTCTATCCATGTTTTACTCCGTGCCAAAAATCCAGTAACGTTCAGAAAGAGGGTAAAAATTCAGTATAACAAGGATCAAGGAATTCAAAGATCATGAGCTTCAGTTCACATGTACTCTCAGAGAATTTGTGCCACATCCACTACATGTGATATGGACAACCTTCCTGGATGCGAAGTGTTTTTGTTTGCTACAGCAGGCATACCAATCGTTGTTTTGGGGGTATTACAAAGCTATCCCCGCCAATAAAACCAACGAGAGCGAGTGGCGAATTGAGACTTCAAGTCGGGGGCGTGCAATAATCTAATTTGGCGTACTCCATGGTGGCTCGTAAGTTTAATAACTGGCGAAGCAATAATGGAAAAAATCTCCCTTACCCCGTTTAAAAAGAAAGGTCTGTATGTGACAATATCTAAAGGAAAAAAACAGTGATTATGGTTAAAACTTACAATTTGTGAAATTAAAGGTCGAACTACTTTTTGGTCGAATTCTTAACGTTGGGCCATCGTCTTCGTATTCCACACTTTATATTTAGAATTAAAAAATAAATAAGAAAAATAAAACCTTTTTGAAAAGATTGGCTGCACATAACAAATAATATTGAGTTCCTAATTCATAATTTTTTGAACGTTCGCACACACATTTGTTAAACATCTGATCAACGCCGCTCCCGAATTCTTCAATCCAAATGGCAACCGCGTAAATGAATACACCGTACCTTCAAACTTGAAGCTAATGTATTGCTGACTTGTAGCTTCGACTTCAATTTACCAATAAGCGGATGAAAAGTCGAGCGCGCTGAAAATCGTCGCTCCGCCTAATGTGACAATAATTTCGTTAATAGTGGGTGGCGTTTCATATCGTGGGATCGTGACCGCGTTCAACTTTCTCGCGTCGAGACAAATACGAATGCTGCCGTTTTTCTTTATCACAACTACCAACGGACAAATATACGGGGTTATTGCCCTCCTGATGACCCCCTTTTGCTCCATTTCTTCTATCAATTTACGCACCTGAGCGTTATACGCATGCGGTATGGAATACTGCTTAGTAGAAAACGGTAGGGTATCCTTCAACTGTAACTGAAATCGGTAACCCATCACAGGTTCCGATGATTCCCCAAAATTTTCTACAAATTCTTCTAACAACCGGCGAACTCGCCCCGGACAGTCTTCCTGGTCGATGACCCCATCTACGGCCTTGTCCACGTTCTGGAGAATCTCTTCCATTGTAGCTTGGATTTCGTCTCCTTCGACCTCCGCCTCATCAGTTCCGGCGACCACTGAGCTACATCCAATACAACCTCTCGATCGTAGCGTAATTTTCCTCATACCTACGTTGACGACGGCTTGGTAGGCCCCCAATGCGTCCATCCCTATGATGACGTCACGGTTCAGTCCCCGGACAACGATCGTTGCTACCTCCATGGTCAACCCTCCGACATCCAGCTCTAGCGCGCTGATGCTACTTCCCGAGTCCACTAACGCTCGTACTTCCATCCCGTAACACGTGCCTCGCAGAATCAAACATTTTCTCGGCTTTGCACCTTCAATCGCTTCTTCTCGTAGCAATTCGTCTGCCTCGACAACAATGCTGGCCGTTGCCATGATCGTCACAATACTCCCGTCATCTTCGTTTGATTTGTGCCACCGTTCCGCACCAAACGTATATAGTTTTCCGTTTTGCTGTTATATTCCCATCGACCTTGCGTCGTCTCCGCGTCTCCTGTATTGCGATCCTCCGCGTCCAGTTCCGCTCGTTCTACACCCGAACGTTGCGGTTTTCGTTGCGCTTGACCACCTTGCGATTTTTCCTGTCTTCCTACCTTTTCTCCCGTACGCACTTGTATCGCGCACACGTTCTCTTCCCGAAACTTTCCACCATTGTATCGATTATAATTATTGCTATTACCGGGATTCTGGGTTCGACCGTCCTGCGTGTCATGGTCGTTCCCATCATTTGCCTGATCGAATCGGCTTACTCTTTCTATCAGCGCATCAATTGTATCGGACATATATTCCATAACAAATTACGGATTCCGTTCGACATTTGCCGAATAAGAATCTTAATTATTTCGGCTGGGTTAAAATCTTCGCTGCAGACTTTAAAAGCACTAACTTTTCGAGTCACGAAATCACTCATGCTCTCGGAGCCCCCTTTACAATAGCGCGGACATTAACCGAAATTTTAACTCGAATTTATGATGCTGGTTCCAATATCTGTCTAAGAACTTGGCCCGCCATTCTCCATAAGTTCTGGGCGTTGGCGTTAATGCCTACGACCAATACCCTCGGGGATGTTGTTGTTCACAGTGAAATAATTCTCCAGAGCGGTCAAAAATGAATACGGCTGCTCTTGGTTTTCCGCGTGGAACCGTAAATAATTTGGCAGCGTCGCGTGCCCTACCATGTTACCAGTAGCGGCTGATCTACACGCCGTATACATCTGTTGTTCGAGTTCAGATATTTTGTGCAAAATCGCATCGTCGACCTCCCTTGCCAGCCCTGCACCTGTCAATTTCAGGCTATCGATTTCGCCTTGCACGGTAGACTTGATGTTTTCGTCTATTCCATTCACCGATTCTTCTAGCTGCCCTAAACGAGTGTCTTGCCGTAGCGAGGCGTCTCTAATTCCCTAAACGCCTTTGCCGATGTCAGATAATTGCACCTGTTGTAACTGCGCCGATTGCTGCAAATTGTCTACGGCCAACTTCACCTCGCTTACGTTTGAACTAAACTGTTGCTTAATAACTTCCTGAACAGCGAAACGAGTCTCTACTCTCTCTTCCATTGCTTTCGTTTTCTGTTCTAGCTGGGAAAACCGCGCGACCGTTTCAAATTTGAACGCGCTCACTTCCTCCCGAATGCTTGACACGGCGGACCGCAGCTCATCCTGCAACCTGCCCAGCGCGGAGTTAAATCCTCGGTTTTGTTCCGCGACTTCATCGAATTTACTCTCTATCTTGCCTTGCAAGTTACTCTCCAGCCTGGCACTACGTTCTTCGTTGTTAGTTCATTACGCTTTTACATAATTTTAGTTCATTACGCTTTAAATGTCCGCACACTATTAACAAGACTCATTAAAATGTCTTAAAATTTGTTAAGTTCAGAAAAATATTTAAAATTGTCACGACTAGCGTGAACTCCGCGTCAGAGTAGCGCAATACTCTTTTTTGCTCATTGTTGCCCAGCCTTTTTATATTCTTGGCTCGAACAAAAGCGCATCATCTTCTCGCTGCCGTGAATAATTCGACTATGAAATATTTCTTATTTACGTTTTTTTACTGTATTATGTCCCGTTGCTGGTTCCACTTTGTATCTTATATTTTCCTGATCATTGTGACACCGTCTAAATATTTTCTAACGCCTTATTTCATTAAATAACGTAATATTTACTTCGTCACCTTCTTGTGACGTCATCGCCCCGTGTCACTGGTTTTTCCATAATCTTTATATTAAAATGTTTAATGTTAATTATTCAATTCGTCTTCCTGGCGTCCCCAAAAATTAGAATCAGTTCCAAAATTTTCCCCAATTTTCCCTTAGTACTTTTACCAAGTCTCAGCCAGATCCTTTCAGGCGTTCATTTTATATTTACAAAAAACGGTATTGGTCTTTAAACTTTTGCTCGCCAATAATGACGTCCATGTTTACTTCTTCATCGAGTGGAATTGTATGATTGCGAATATTTTACAAATTAACTGAACCCCTGGATCGATTTTGGCGATTTTTGTTTCAAATGATTCCTAAAATTACACTTTAATAATTGTTTATATCCTGTTTGCTTCTCTTTCGCGCATTTAATTAATTAAAAAGATAAAATATTGTATGCTGTATTTTTCGTACAGCGTACGTCCAAAATGGCGTCATTCGACCTTCCATAATCTTTTGTTTTAATCTATGTTACTTGGAACCACTGATGATGGGAAGAGTGTTCCCGAAACACGTGTCTGAATACATGTAATCGCATTATAATTACATTGTATACTATTGTGGTTGATATCGTATTCACCCCATATATTTTATCATGGAGTACCACAAAATCTCAGCTACCACCGCAGAATTTAATTTAAAAGAATTGTTCGTGCGCGGTGCTGCCGTCATCTGTTTCTTGGATATAAATTTATTATCCCAATGAAAAAGAATTCCATTGCCGAATACCGTTGATTTGTTCACTAGTCGTAAATGATTACAATATATATATATATATATATATATATATATATATATATATATATATATATATATATATATGTGTGTATATATATATCCCTTTCCTATTCCTTCGGACACAATTTAAGTGTGTACTCCTTCCGTTTTCGCAAACATCTAAAACTTTGAGTGAATTAATTAAACAGTGAATAATTAATAAAACAGCGAGTAAATCAGTGAGTTAAACGTATCTGAAAGACCATAAAAGTGCCTACTGAATACTTTTGATCCATTCCAATAGCGCAATTAGAGTCCGAGTAATTGAATATCCAAGTTGTTACTGGGTGTTTCCCAGGGTTATGCAGCAATGCATCTGTTTACAGGAACTCAAAACAGCGATGATAGTAGCATTGAAGAACGTTGCAAAGATGACAGTGCAAGAAGCGCAGAAGACCAAGGAGAGGCACGGTAAATGGGGCTAGCAGGATGAGGAGGGAGAGCATGGAGCTGGATATGTGGAACAGATTAGGATGAGAATGGCGGCACAGGGCAGGGCACGTCTCGGTGGGTTAAGACGTGGCAGGACGGGGGAGAGCGGGGATACTTCGTGCATAATGCCTTCTCGTTTCTAATAGACGATTTTGGTTAACAAATGCCCTGGCAACGCAGGGTTTCAAGTTTAATTTAAACTAACGAGCGCAATATTTACATTCTCGGGTACATACGTATATACGGAGTATCATACGTAGTATAGAGGAAGTTATGTAATGCTGCGGAAAATTGATTTCGAGATTTCAATGGAAACACACGTTATGGAGTCCTCTGATTTCGAAAAAGTGTTTCTTTTTGAAAACGTCCGTTCGTCTGTCTGTCCGTCCTTTTGTCTGTCCGTCCGTCTGTCTACCAGTCCGTCTGTGAACCCAACTAGCGCATAAACTATACGTAGGATTTTTTCAAAATGGATATTCCCAGTCGATCTGCCTCGAGTCGGAGCTTAGAGATTTTGAAAAAATCCTTTAAAATGTGGAGAGAACTTTACATGGAGCCGACCGGAGATTTTCAAAATGTTCGCAAAAAGGGCTAGCAAAATCTTTTCTTTAAATTTCTTGCAAAAATAGAGTAAAATACACTTGTAAAGGTGGCATAAGTCCGATTTTCACGATTGACTCTGATGAATTGCAAAATTTCGAAACTTTTTTCCGCGTTTACTTGAACTACAAAGTTAGGGATAGAGATTTTTTCTTCACATGAAATTTGTTTATCATAATCAGTTCTTTCATTAAGACCGTGTACAATTTTTGAAAATGTTAGTAGTTTTTGAGCAATATGGCGAAATTTGTGCAATTTTTAAAAAAAATAACAAAAGCAAGGTTTACTCAAAATCGGCTCCAAATGTTTCCTTTGAACTTTTTGTAGGGTTTGTGCTAAATGTACTCTATTAGATGACATATACGCCATTTTGTTCTATTCTTTTGTTTTTTTTTAAATTATAAAAATTTAATTTTTTTGACTAGCCTCTCACGTTCTTAACATTTACATTAGCGGTGATTTGTTCACATTATTGCATTTATGAGTACATGTGATTTAAATAATGTCATATAAAGTATCTCGAAAACCCAAAAGTTTTGTGTGAAAACGAGCTAAAAATTCCGCATTTTCAGAAACGCTCACACGTCATTTTCTCAAAAACGGCTCCAATTTTTTCTTTAAGATTAAGTTTATTTTTCTTTCCTTGTTTAAAAAAATACACAAACGTCATTTTTGAAATATATCTCACGCCGTTAATATGCACATTCCCAGCGATTTGTATACATTATTACACTTGTGAATGGAAGTGCTTCAAATGACTTCAATGAAATTTTTCGAAAACTCAAAAGATTCGTGCGAAAAAGAGCTTCAAATTTGGGATTTACACTAGAGCTTAAAACAATGTTTTCTTAAAAATGGTTTTCAACGAGAATTTCCATGTAGGACAAGGTTTTACTCTTCTTTAATTTTCTAAAAGTAATTTTTCGAATCTACCATTAGGAAAACTAAAAATTGAGAAAACTTCAAAAGATGTATTTTGGGCGGCGAAAGATGGCAGCTGGTAAGAGAACTAGACCGTAAAGCTAGTCCAGATCGAAGAAATTAGGAAACTAAGTAGTACGAGAAAGTCTGTGCCACTTGCAGCACCACTAGTTAAAGCTGTTTTGCTTTCTTCTTCAGGTGAATTTACTTTCGACGAGTACAAAACACAAGTTTAAGAAAATTCCGTAAATCCCTGTCATACAATACGATTGACCGAAGTCATTCTGCCTGGTCAAATCTGTCATTCGTCACAAACCTTCAGGTTTCGTGAACATCCGTGCTACATGACACGTAGCTATAGGTTCATCTGATGAAGGAAGCAAAACGCTTTCGTAACGTGCTCGTAATTTTAAATTAATGGAATAAATGTCATTAACGTACGCATTTTTATTGTCCTTAATCCAAGGAAGGGTTATTTATTTATAATAAAAATAACTCAGTTAATAGATATGTTGTTTGGAATACGTTTATTTATAAAATTTTTTGTATTGGCAATATAGTTGAAGAAAATGTAGTTTTAAAAGTTTAGATCATTTGATGTAAGGGTTTGGTTAATTGGGCCGGTTAGGTTAAGTGGTCCATGCTTTTAAATGTTAGTGGGAAGTGATTCCTGTTTTTTTTTCCACTGGATGGCATAAGTAGAATGACAAGATTGATAATCAAAGCCACTTTCACAAGTTGCAGGCCTTCAGTGTTGAATACAGTAAGGCATTTTTTCTAAAGTCAGAAGTATTTTCTACCACTCATCTGCTTTGCAATTTTACTGCGATTGAATAACAACTATAACAAAAATATTCACACTAGATTAATTGTTAGTATTTCTGCTTTATAATAGTGTATTTTGTTTTTGATAATACGTCGCGGCTGGTATATTTTCGGTCATATACAGAAAATATGTGCTGTAGGGTTAACTGGACCGCCGGGACGTTAGGTTAAGTAGAACGGTCCAGTTACCCCCTTTATTTTCTTTCGAAATTAGTATTTGCAGATTTGCAATTAACAGTGACATCCGTTAATGCACTGAGCTATCTCTTCTGGATCAACCAAAATGCTTTTGTTTCAACAGTAGATATTGTTACAATGTTTCCATGCTTGCTGAAGGACGGCAGGGAAATATTTAAAGACATGATTTATTTTAACGTGAATTTGGAAGAGTACAATCTTCGCTGAGAAATTTCTCCATTTATGTATAAAAAAAGGTTATTGCAATATGTAGAATAACTTTTTTTCATGAAAACGTCAATATTATTTACACAATTTATTTCAATTTCTGGTCCACTTAACCTTACCGGTTAGGTTAACTGGAGCTATTGCAAATGTATACATTCCATAATTAACAACTGAAGGCACAATGATGAAGTTTGTTCCCACAATATAAGGAGAAAGCCTCACTGAAATATCATGCGAAATTTCATGTGTATAGGTCAAGTAAATAACATTTTAAAGCAAATTTAAAAAAAGTGGACCAGTTAATCTAACTCTCTCCTACAATATAAATACTACAGTTAAGTGTGTGTTATTTTTAGGTTACAATGTTCTTAAGTAGTGACACATCACAAGATACTTATAACTGTTGCAATTTACAACAAATAAAATTATTTATCATGGAAACATTGATATGAATTTTGTAGTACCTAACCTTCCGAACTGATTTTGATTTTAGTGTACAATATCTTTCCCCTTTCAAGTTCTTCTTCGGTGAAAATCCATTGAAATATCTTCGAAAACGAGCATATGTACTAATCCTCGGATTTCTTTCTTTTGAAACCTCTCCCAACGTTTCTTTAAAAAATCATTTCTTCCTCATATTTAGTAACTTTCAATTTAATTTCATCTAAAACTACAGGTTGATCCACAATTATATCTCTATTTTCATTTCACTTTTATTCTGTTATTACCAATGTTTCATGGTTGCTGTCAATTATTTTATTTTCTGTGGTCCTTGCCGTTTCATATTTCACCAGCATTAGTAGCACACCGTTGCAGTCGGTGCCCAACATTCTTCACAGACCGTTGCAATATGTCGTTTGGTACCCGCGCGGTTTTCTGGTATACACTTTCTCTTTCAAATACCCCCAGAAGAAAAAATCTAAAAGGTTCAAATCTGGACTTCTCGCTGTCCACTCAACATTTCCACACACTTTTGGTGACTAACCGTACCCGTACCCGTTCGGATGTAGTCTCTTTATTTTTTTCACGTCCAGAATTGCGTGCCTCCCTCTTTCCCATCTCCACCATCTCTGCACCATTAGAGATGGCCATATTTCCTCACTAGCTGCAATCCGGGCACGGTCAACAATGTTATGGCTCTGCGCCATCTCCATTAATTAGTGGTTTGTCGAGCAAGAAACAAGAATTACGTAACAATTGTATAGTGACACGTAATATATAGAATAGAGTATAAGAAAACACTACAGTTATTAATATTACATCGTTTATTATAAAATATTAAACTAAAAATAGGGATATAATTGTGGAACACTCTGGGGTAAGACGTAGTTTTTATCACATATTCTTTCATGAGTATATTCCCCTTCTCGAAGCAACAATACATATCACTATAAAACGTTTGTTTCTATTGAAAATATTGAAAATTGGTCTCTTTTCTTTTCCAGGTGTTCCATTGAGAGTAAGTGGAAAATTAAGTGGTCGCATCAATGACGAGGAATTAAATGATTTGGATGTACAATCGTACGTAATCACGTCGGACGGACGGACATACACCGCCATATCCAGAGTCCCTGATTCTATTGGATATGACATGCAACTTCTCCATGTGATTGGTGGAGTAATTGGATGGCTATTTTCGCGCCCAGTAAATAATGCAATCAATGGATATCAACTAACAGGTAAAGGCATTCGATGTTCACTTCTTTCGTCAGGACTCTCGCAGTGTGACTCCAGTCTCAGTGTATTGTGGAATTCGTGGCTAGAAAAATGGATTTGCCACATCTTGATATACATATTGAAGACGTCTCTCCAATCGTTCTAGATCAGGCCTGCACAACGCCTGCTCCCGCGGGCATTCTGTACTCAAGGGCCGGAGCTCTGCCAGCGAGAGCGATGCAAGTGCAAGTGGTAGGGGGTACGCAGTTTTGTGGGGAGGTGAGCAGCTTGCTATTAGACACTGGGAACGGGGCAGCGCGTAGACTGAACTCCTGGACCTCTAATGCAATGATCCATGCTGTGAAATTATTTGCTCACTTATTTAAATGGTTAATGTACCCTCTCCCTCAGAAAAAATGCCGTTCAAAATTCTATCTTCCACACCGCGCCGACAAACTTGGACACCCCTCGGCCTGGGGGAGGGCAGGGGGAGGGACGCGTTCACCAATCGCTAGCAGGTAGAACCACAGTTGTCTGTGATTGGTGCAACATCCCACGGGGCAGAAAGAACGCTGTCTCAAGGGGAGGGGGCTAGTTCGTTTACGTACGAGACGGAAATATCGTCATATTTCCCTGCCGAAGGAGATAGTTTGCCTGCGCGTACGCCACGACGAAAAAAAAAAAATTGTAAGCGGGGTTTTCCGTCCAGAATTATTGTCCATAGACCAGTAAATATTTATCATTTTAGCAACAATTATTCTAACTTTTAGTAATCGATTTGTAACTCCTGACAAACTGCTATTTTGAGATATTCATTTCAGGCACAATTTGCGGAGCCTTCCCGGCCGTTCTAACGCATATTTCGAATTTGTTTATAAAATTATAAATTGTTGCAAAATTGTTAATTCGCTGTTTTTGGTTCTGGGACATCGGGAGACTCTCCCCCCTTTAGATTTGCAAAATTTGGAAGTTGTTTATAAATTTGTAATTGTTGCAAATTTTTTTATTGTCTAATCTGAATGGCGTTTAAATGTGATGCAAAATTCCGGAATCCGTTCCGTGCTATTATATCTCGTTCTCGAGATATATGTAATTGTTTATAAGAAATTAACATCTTAGTAGACCCTATTTGTTTGCGCTTAATTCATTCGCGCTAGCAGAATAGCGTGGGATGGGCATACTGAAAAAACAGTACTCCAATGCCGCGCTTTTGCCTGCCACATACGCTTAAAATGCACTTGCTTGTAAACAAATTCTGTGGCCAATTTAATTATGGTAAATTCGTATTTTTACGGCGAGTATGAGCATAACTTTTATTTGGTTTTTATATTCTCTTTAAGTCCTACAATTTGCAAGTCGATATATTTATCAAATAGGAAAGAAATTGATTATAAAAAAAATATTTTTCAAGGTGCATTACACCCAAACAATTGTTTCTGTTTTTCTATCAAAGGGATGTTGAGCAACCGAATAACTGTATTATTAATTTTTTTAAGTCCCCTGTTAACACCGAGAGTCAGAAACTATTTGTTCCTCTTGTTTAACCATTACCATTAAAAAATAGGGAAACATATTGCTTAGCTGTTTGCTATAAACTGCACTGGATTGGATGAATGTAGTGTTAAGGTTTTCAAATACAGAAATATTCAATTTTGTGTTTTGAAAGATCACATGAGTAGAATCACACATCACAATATTTACACAAGTATAGAAATTTCTAAATAAACGTATATAAACTTTAAGTTAATATTTTCAATTAAATTTATCATTCCTTTCTAAAACTGTTAATTTGATGATTTCATTGTTTAATATTCAAATCAGAGCTTTATGTGCTAAATCTACGCATTGTTAATACATATTTTTAAACAACATTAATATATTTAATATACATTTAAAAGGTTTTTAGATTGGTGAAGGTTTCAATCAAATTTCATGAATTCCTAAATGCTTGAAAATAAATACTTGTAAAATTAAATTATTGTAGCGTGTAAAAATATAACAAACTCACATATTTGGTAAAACGAGTTGATATTACTAAAAGACAGCAAAACAGATGTTATAACAATTCAAAGAGATTTAGCGTTTGTTTACAGTTTAGTAAATATCAATGCACTAGCATTTCCCAAAGAAAATACATAGAACGAACTTGGTGGTCAAGTGATATGACCTTCCCAACACATACTACATTTCAGTATCGTCAGAGTTCGAAGGTGGTTTGTTGGCCGCCATTCTACGAATCTATCAAAACCTTGAACTTTGCACGACCATCTGTACAGGGAGAACGTAGCGGTTTATTAAACGGAAACGGGCCATTCGAGGTATCTAATGTGCACTCTTTGAAAACGTTTAACCATTATAAACTATCCCTAAGAAAAATGTCAAATAAACAATGTTAAAGGTCACCAGCTTAACATTGCCTTTACTATTTGAATGTTTTCAACATCCCCAAAACCAACAGAAAACCCATGTTTTTACAGGTTGTTATAAAACCAATTCAATAAATATAAGCATTTATTCACGTTATTATTTTTAAAACACTCAAATATCTACGATGTTATTTGATTCATGTCTTCATCGAAGATCTGAGATTAAAAAACTGATAAGCAGAGAAAATTAAAGTAATTTTGAGTGATTGATGAAGTTGAATGATCAAATGAAAAACAATGTTTCTTGCTTCATATAATGCTATCGTGTTTAACAGACATGTAATTACATGTAATACCTATATTTAAACATCCAAACTAATGAAAATTTTCAAAATTAAAATCATCAATAAAACGTTGATTCATCAGCAAGGATTATATTATTAAATACTTTTTTGAGATTCATGTGCTCCTGTGTGAATAACGTAGTAAACGTGATTCGTATGATCCAGTTTCTCAAAATAATACAAAACCTGCTAGACACATACACTAAACATAATAGTTGTCAAATAGTTATTTACGACATGAGTATCATAAGATATCTTATTACAATACGAAAGTGGAGAATTATCAAACAAGACTCTTTAGCCGAAATTGTTAACCAATTGAATATTGTAATATAATGTTACCATTTGAATATCATAGAGAGTAAGACGCAATTTGTCAAAATTCATGTGAACTATAATTTTTCTTTAAATTTTACTCCTTATCCTGCGAAAGATGTGTGACAGTACTTATGTTAACAGTTCTACTGCCATGGGTTTAATTAATTAGTTTGCAGTACGCAAATTATTGTTTTTGGTTTTAAAGAAGCATGGATATACAGAGTATCGGGGAAGGAAACGTCGAGAGTTTGAAAAAATCTGTTTAAACAATTTTAATCATACTTTGTCTAATAAACTACGTAGATATTTTGAATGGCTGAGCTGCAATAAACACGCAAATGTCGGTTTGAAAATATGATTTCTACGCAAAACTTTGCATTCTAGAATCATGTAAACAGACCAGAAACATGTAACATGTTTATTATTAACAATATAAATTAATATATTAGTTCAGAAAAAAATTAACCGAGAAATAAAAAAGCAGTCGAACTGTGAAAATTGGGTGCTTTTTTATTTCTAGGTTAATTTTTCTTTCTGAACAAATGTATTCATTTATTTTGTTAATCATAAACAATTTAGATATTAATGAAGTGTTTATATGCTTCTACAACGCAAATAGTTGCCTAGAAAACATATATCCAAACCAACTTTTGAATGTTTATTGCGGCTTAGCCATTTGGAATATCCGTGTAGTTTATTAGACAAAATAAGCTTAAAATTGTCTTAACAGCTATTTTTCGAAGATTCGACATTTCTTCCCCGAATATCCTGTATATAAAAGGCTTGATTTCTGTTGGTACGCGACGGAACGGCGTTCCGGTTCTTTGGAAATAATTATGAAATTATATTATATATAAATAGCTATTGCTATTATATTAATAATTAATTCGAGGCGCGTTTCGGGGCATAAGATTTTAAAAATAAAGGATATATGTATCATAATAACTCTTATGACGACACTGTTCTCAGTTACGTCAAGTTTTAATTTAGAGAATCAAAGTGAATGGTCTAAGTTTACTCACCTAAATAAAGTTTATCTTACTATACATACTATTTAGAAAGTGTTTTATGTTCAAAACAAATGTTGCCTCAACAGCATATATTTTCACGTATTATTCGTAATTGCTATGCAATATTCAATACGGACTATGTGAACCTGCAAAAAAGAAACAAAAAAAAAAAAGACCCACTGCAGCAGAAAATATTTTCCACTCGCCGGGATTCGAACTCGGGTCTTTAAAGTTAACTCACCTGACACTGTTCCCCCTCACCCCCAGGTACACGACAAGGCTACTTCCTTCCCGATGCGAAAAGAAAGTGAAGCATTTGCAGTTTTAAAAAAAAACAGGGTGTTCAATTTATCTTAATACAAGATCTATTTTTAAAAAGAGATTTCATTAAACAAAAATCTCTGGCGTTCTTATTGTTTTTCGACAATGTTATAAAGATCAGTCGGGGCTAATATTATACAGTAGAAAATTGGGGTTAATGTATTACACTTTAAGAGTTGTTATTTATTTATGTCCAAAATTAACAAGAAAATGACAAATGATAGGAAATATATTCTATTATAATGACCATATAGCAAACACTCAGAATGTAACAATATTTGGGAGGAAAAAAATCAAAACTAAAATGCCTAATTTTTCCAGTCAAAAACTTTACCGCCGTGATATAAATCTTTTGATGTTACTTCGTTATTTTTTATGACACGATATTTTTGAAAATAGGTTATCATTAAGAATGAATTAATATTATTTTCTGCGTTAAAATAATGCAATAATATTAATCGTGTCATGATATATACAGCCTCAAATTTGTGGGGCTAATATGATACAACTTAAGAGACTAATGTAATACGGGTGTCGGGGCTATTTTGATACACTAAAATTAACACGCAGACAACTGGAAGGGATTTTTTTATGTTTAATATTACATCAAAGGCGCTAAAACTCCGATTTGATGTTGATAAACTATCCAAGTGTTTATCTGAGAAAGAAAGAGCAGGCGACAATTCATATAGATTTCCTCGTTCTCCTCCCTACCCAGTACATGGTGATTCACTTATGATTATCAATTGGCGGGAGATTCTACTGTTTCAGTGCAGTTACTGATTTTTCACTGGAATCACAAGGAACCAGGCCTACAATAGGAGCTAACACCATCCCTTCAACTCCAGATATCAACTGTTCTCATCCAGTACTTTTGGGTTAATACTGTTGGAAAAAATTTAAAAAAACAGTAGCCCTCCAAAGAATAAGGAAGCGGTTAGACCCAATAGCAGCAATCATTACTAGTAAAGAGTGGATCATTACTAGGAAAGAGTGGAGTGTTTAATTTACATTAATTTAATATCTATTTTTAAAAAGAGATTTCATGAAACAAAAATCTCTAGCGTTAATATTTGTTTTCGACAATGTTAATAGGTATTTGTTTGCAATTTTCGAAAATTCAGATCGTTCGCCCAAAATTGAACGTACGCCACCTTTAAACATCTTGTGCTTCGAGGAATAGATTTACAGAAAAATTGGAGCTCTTTTTGAGAAAATTATGTAAATATGATTGGGTTTGGTGTAAAGTACCTTCAAAATTAAAAGATTCGTTTCAAATTCGAAGATTCGTAATATTAGCCAGATCGTTCAAGAAATATCCATTTTGGTGAAAATCGTGTTTACTTTAGGCTCTAGAATTACTCACACGAAGACGGATTCACAAAGAGGTTTTTTGGAAAATCACTTTTTCGGGTTCAAAAAACAAGCGTTTTGACAGCCTTGTGTATAGAAAATAAAAGAACAATACCAACAATCCACTTTTTTCGAACTAGCTACTTACAAAACGTGTTTTCTGTGAAAATTTCGACACTTCCTCCTACAGCATTACGTAACTCTCTTTACACGTGGAGGTAAAAATATTCCAGCGTTACTGGGATTTGAACTCGGATCCCTGTAGGCTGTAGGTCTGGCTCGACCGCACTGTGCTATCACAGATATTTCTCAACACGCTGTCCAAGCACACTTATTACGAAAAGAATAGTTACGTGATATTCATTGCACTTAGATTATTTATTAGAGAAATGTTCTACATGTGTCAAAGATATCAAATACACAAAAAGAATGAGACCGAATAAAACCCACGCAACTACATAGCTCATTTTACTAAGAAATATTTTCAGCTAGAAGCCGTGGTCTTTAGAACACTCTGTGGACGTCGTTCCCGGTCTTATCTTTCGGCGACTACGGCCAAGGTTGAATTACGTCACAGATGAAAGTTGCGATAACGCTAGAGCTCTACACAGGCGCGCATGCAGACGTTCTGAAGCCAGAATCGCAATATGGGCATATTTATACGTGATTCTTAAAGACATTAACACACTAAAATAAGTAGTGGCGCCTCAAAACACATGCTTTATGTGATATTTATAATGAATACGAATGATTATAACTATACAATTAACCGCAAAATTGTTTCTACCCGCAAAAATTATTCGCCGTGGATGAGATTCGATCTTACGTGCCTAAGCTTCTCCAATAGTGCGCTTACCTGCTATACCACAGAAACTCTTATAACTTTTGTCTTTCACAAAGATGATTTTAAACTGTCATGTATCACAGATTTGACTAAAAACCAAAAACAGTGAATTAACAATTTTGCAACAATTTATAATTTTATAAACAAATTCGAAATATGCGTTAGAACGGCCGGGAAGGCTCCGCAAATTGTGCTTGAAATGAATATCTCAAAATAGCAGTTTGTCATGAGTTACAAATCGATTACTAAAAGTTAGAATAATTGTTGCTAAAATGATAAATATTTACTGGTCTATAGACAATCATTCTGGACGGAAAACTCCGCTTACAAATATTTTTTTTCGTCGTGGCGTACGCGCAGGCAAACTATCTCCTTCGGCAGGGAAATATGACGATATTTCCGTCTCGTACGTAAACGAACTAGCCCCCTCCCCTTGAGACAGCGTTCTTTCTGCCCCGTGGGATGTTGCACCAATCACAGACAACTGTGGTTCTACCTGCTAGCGATTGGTGAACGCGTCCCTCCCCCTGCCCTCCCCCAGGCCGAGGGGTGTCCAAGTTTGTCGGCGCGGTGTGGAAGATAGAATTTTGAACGACATTTTTTTCTGAAGGAGAGGGTACCATATTTCTAGCTGTAAGGACCATAATTCAATTTATGTTCTTCTTTGCACTGCTACGTATCGATATATTTTTTTTTATTTTTTAGAATATGCTCATTTTGATTCTGAAACAATATTTTAAAGTAGTGGAATTAAAAAAAATATTTTATTATAACTATCATTCATTTACAATTTAATAATTGATTTTTCACCAAGAAAGTTATTAGCTCCAAATGATAGCAAAACTAAGTAAATTATATGAGTATACTTAAAGAAAATGTCGGATGTACTGGATATCGTTCAACTCGAATGTAGGAGATATTTATGAAGATTTAAGTTTACGTCAGTGAAGTTGAATTAATGTTTTATGGAAAACATTATGCTCATAAAATTCAGTTATAAAATTTTAAATATTACAACGTCATAAAATGCCGGCCTGGAT
>BLKR01009607.1:0-101957 GCA_011170035.1 Teleogryllus occipitalis
AGCGCCCTGAGATGGGGAGATGAGAAGAGATGAGATCGAGTTTGAGACTCAATAAGAGAGCGCCTCGAGTTCACAGATTAATGACCGAAGTGCCTCGAGTTCCGACATTTTACGTGAGGACTCAGATGACAAGTTCATTTGAACTTCGGAAATGATCTCGGCATCGAGTGAGCCTCGCGGGACGAGGCATTATTTCATGCGCTTGTGAGAGCCTCTAAATTACCACTACGTGTTCGTGAGGCCTCCGACACCCTTACGTGATAGCCACGGTAGGCGCCTTGCTTTCGCCGGGTAATGATCCGGGACGCCGTCCGCCTCCGAGGACGGGTCATCGCCTCGGCGTGACAAGGGGAGACTGGGGCGTGCGTCGCCGAGGGGCCCGGCGCGAGCGAGAGAACTGCTGGGGGCCGCGAGGCAGCGTGAAACACTCGCAGCCACTCCCGTCCACACCTGCGCACGGTGGTGCATTTTTCCCGAAATCCTGGACAAAACCTCAAAAATGAAATCGCGATTACTGAACTTTTGCAAATACTACGACACACTGTATACTTGGGGGCATCTGTTTCTGCCCACTTCGTGTCTCTGGGTCAATTCCCCTGGCATCAGTAGTCACCTGAACTTACCCTTCACGGCGTTCGGTAGACCTGCAGTGCGAGAGTAACATAGAGAGACCGTCTTTATTTGTAAGTAGTGGCCATACAAAGTTGTGCAGAGAAAACTGGCAGTATGGATTCTCTTCCTGAAGGTTTGTAGAGTATTTTCATGTTTGTTTTATAATGCATCTATCCATAATACCGACGTGGGATGAAATATAAAAATGCATGAAATTTATACAATAATTTTAATTTCTCGTAAGTTCACGTAGGCTGAAAGTTACCAATTTCGCGGAATTCCGCGATGTTTCTAATTTCATTTACTAGCGGAATCTATCCTCTTTCGAATCCAGTTATAAAATCATGCCCCAACTTGCCCCATTAGTAAATACAAAGAAACAACTTTTCGTCGAGCACGCGTGACCGCCGAATATGACTCGTCAAGATCCGTACTGAGAACGGGAACTGCTTTTACAACGCTGCTTCTAGAGCAAAAGTTCGATTCTTTTTACTGAAATAAAAAATTTATGCAATATTATAAACAAAAAATGAATATTTTTAATTTTTGTAATAGATTATGACTATTCACTAATATTACATCTTCTGAACTGGATTACGCACATTTTATTTCATTAAAAATTGTACATAAAGTAATATTTACATACAGGTAATATGTGCCATCAAAACTGGTTCTCAGGAAGGATGTGCGCTCGATGAAAAGTTAAATACGTACGTGATATCAAAGAAACTCATCGTAACACTTTTTAAATTTTAAAAAATGAAACCAAAAATTCAATCGATCGGAAAGTAACATTTGTTTTCTTAACTCGTATGTAGCATACCAACAATTATATCTATTACATTGTTATTGTCACAAAATTAGTATTATATTGTTTTTAATTAAATAATACTGTAACTACAGTTTAAATATGGACAAGAAACGCATTCAAATGCAAATCAAATAAAAATGGGTCTGAATGTAGAGCTTTCCAAACAGGATAATGTTAATAGCAAAGATAGTAATTCAGCAAAACGCTTTTTTGAGAAGTCTAAAGATTCCTCAGAAATAACGGGGATAGATGAGGGTTTAATTAAGAGATTTAGAAATTTTTTATTGGCAATTAAATAGGTGGATACGCCATCAGCATTACTTTTTATAGTAATAGGCACTGGAAACTGCCAAGAAATGTTTCCAAATATTCATGGTATTACATGCCTAGACTCTATTCACAAAGATATAAGACGGTATGGAGAAGGATTCTCGCGAACATGTTCAAGACTGCATCCAATCCAGATGTTTAATAACCTGTTGATATCTTCTGTTCCTTTCATTTCCAGCTTGAGGGATCTTCCCAAAAGAAAATTAAAATTCTTGAACAAATATGCTTTGTCTCATTTGCCTGAGCCCAATATCACCGTAGGGAGAAATGTACCCTAGTGAAAAATGTGATCTTTGTTTCCGGTTCTTCGGGCACTGTATATGAATTTTCTCTTGCAGAGGGCAGGAGATGACATTAATACCATGCTTCTTTTTGTCAAATGTTATCAATTAATATGTATGTAATCCCTACGGTTTTCTTAAGTCAATTTTGTGAATTGATAAAATTTAACCAAGTTTATAAAGAAAAATGTATATATAATTTCACAGATTTAAGCAGTGCATTATTCTGGTACTATGCTACCAGCTCCCTTAGATTATAAAGATAATCCAAAATAATTTTGGTCGTCGTAGAAAACATACTATAGCTTTCAGAGGTTTTGGCCAGGAAATCGCCAAAATGCACCACTGGGCTGCGGCGCGGCGTCGAGCGCTACCGCCCAGAGGGAGCCGGGCGGCGCAGCTTTTCAACAAAGCAGAAAGGACATGATCGGTGTTATTAGTTGGGTTACTGCCTGCCATTTTTTCCCCGATAAGAATGCGGGCAAGACCGTAAATGAATAGTTTACTTTCAATAGGGCGGTAAGTTGTTGGTTGTTGTTTTTTTTATTATTTTTTAAAATTTTTAATAATGCCTGTCAGTTTAGACACACAGAAAACAAATGTAAATTATCTGTAACCAATCATTCATGTGCATTGACCTTGTAATCCCATATCCAAAAGATGCCAGCACGTTACAATTACATTGCTAATGTTGAAACACAATCGCGCACCTTCAATTAAAGAAAAATTGCTTTAAGTTTGTTTTTCCTGCTGATTAACATTAGTTTCTTCAAGTTGCGTTGTGTTCTTTCGTCAATCACGAATGTAACTTTCAACCACATCATACTTCCTTGCTGCTGCAATTACCAATTTGTTCTGTATCTTCTCTCACGTGTAATTTATCTTTTACAGTGAAAGATCAAGCTTCAAATTTGTAGTATACCAACCTTGATGTGAATAATACCCGCAACCAATTTTCAGCTACCAATGTTTGAAAAAAATGTTCAGGGATTGTTCAAGTATATAAGGTATTGTTATTTCTATTTCTTAAACAAAAACAAGACCAGCAAGTCTACAATAGCTACTTTAGGTTTCACTAGTCAAATTTGTTGAAAGATGTTCTCAGAATGTGTGGTAAAATATTAAGAAATACACTGGCGGAAGAAAGTATTGCAACACCTGGAAGAACACGAGCAATCAAGTAGGCGATAAGAAACGTTAGGGATGAGGTGTCGTAGAAGCCGTGATTAACATTTCACGGATGAGTGACACCCGGTGACGAAATAGCCAGGACTCGCCATCTACTCCGCGGCTTTTAAAAGATTCTGTCCACTGCGATAAGGGCTAGACGGGACTTACGAATGCCACTGTGTCGCACTCGTTCGTCATTTAAGCAATTGGATCAGTTTGAGTGGGGTCGGATTGTTGGCCTGCGCGAAGCCGGGTGGTCCTTTCGGCGCATTGCTAATCACGTGGGCCGTGATGCGACGTCGGTGTTGCGGTGCTGGTGATGATGGGTAGACGAGCATTCCCATAGCCGTAGACCCACTTCGGAGCGACCGCGGAGCACTGATGAATGTCAAAATCGACGCATCGTGAGGGCAGCGTTGGCAGACCGTACGGCCACCCGCGCCGAGATACAGGCATGTGTGGATCCCAACGTATCTCCATGCACCGTTGGTAACCGGTTATTTGCTGCAGGATTACAATCACGTATACCGCTAGCCCGACTTCCAATCATGCCGAACCATCGTCGAGCACGTCTGGCGTGGTTCAATGTGCGGGTCAGCTGGGAGACGGAATGGCGTGCAGTGGTGTTCAGTGATGAGAGCCGCTTCTGCCTGCACGCCAGTGATGGTCGTGTGCATGTGCGGCGTCGCACAGGCGAGCGCGTGCGTCCGGAATATGTTCATCCACGTCACGTAGGTTCCACCCCGGGAGTGATGGTGTGGGGTGCAATCAGCTACAACGCGCGTTTGTCTTTGGTGTTCGTGGAGGGACCAGCGCTCAATACATCCAGCACGTTGTACGGCCTCTGCTGATACTGTTCTTGAAACGGGAGGGTGGTGCGCTGTTCCAGCAAATGCCCGCCCTCACACTGTCCGTGCTACGCAACATGCGGAGAGCGTATTGCGTGGCGCGGGCAGTGTGAACTGTCGTCAACTGCCCTGGTCGGCACGCTCGCCGGATTTGTCCCCGATCGAGCGTATGTGGGACATGATGGGCCAACGCCTGACCTATGCTGCGACTCCTCCAACAACTCTGCCTGCTCTGCGTGAGGCAATACAGGAGGTGTGAAACAGTGTACCGCAGGACACTATTCGCCACCTGTACGATGGGATGTCAGCCCGCATCAGGACTTGTCGTACTGCCCGCGGCTTGTAGTCGCAGTATTGATGTGAGGGTTTCCGGTCCATGATTCTGTCTGTTGCTGGCCGAGCGAGTCTCACTCATCATGTGTAGTATTTTGCCTGTATGTGCTGTATCTGTGCGGAGGAATAAATTGTACAATGCAATCGAGGTGTTGCAATACTTTTTTCCGCCAGTGTAATTGAGGAAAGGCTCTGAATAAGGGCATTTAATCAAATGGTTTAGTAGCAAATGTATTTAATAGATTTTTGGAGTAAAATATCAGGTAAAAAGGCCCGTATATAACGATATCTTTGTCAAAATATGAATTCATTAATTCTTTTATTATTTCAACATATTACTATACTATTTTGTAATAGTGCTCAAAGTGATATTTTTTCAAAGAACCCAAAAGATAGTAAACAGGATAATGCAGTAAGTCATGTGTATAAAACTAAATGAAGTATAAGAAAAGAAATCTGGTTGCAAACACAATTGTATGGAGTGAAAGTTTCCGGGTTGGTAGGCCGTGGTCCAGTTGGCATTGAAGAGCCAAACGTTTCGTCCACGTCTGCGGTGGACATCTTCATTGGCGGCAGAGTCGTCGGGGAAGTCTCCGGGTCGGCGGCTGGTTAGCGACTGACGCTAACCTCTCTGAAGATGTCCACCGCAGACGTGGACGAAACGTTTGGCTCTTCAGTGCCAACTGGACCACGGCCTACCAGCCCGGAAACTTTCACTCATATTGACTCCGGCCGTGAAAGATCTACGATACAATTATATGGAGTTAACTAGAATTTCCTTTATAACTGTGAATAATTGTGGAGAAGAAAGTATAAATTAAAAACAAGTCAAATTATTAAATTACATAAGTTCTAACAAAAATGTGAATTAATTGAAGTACAATCTACTTAGAATTTTCCTTTATTAGCAATTACATGTTTCAATATGGAACCTGAGGAGGCAGAGTCACCAGTATTACGCTGGTGTCGTAAGCACCTCTCTGAAGGTAGAAAGATACCCAGTGAGATAGTAATGCGTGTAATGGAACAACGTGCCCTCTCTGATGAGGTAAGCCCCTTAAAAAACTTGTGCTTTTATGTACAAAAGTTCACTCATGAAAATTGCATTAATGATTAGTAAAAAAGGAAAACGGTTCTTGCTGCTTTTCCAAGACACAGGAACTTTTGTTGCAAAATCCACTTATTTTTATTCCAATTAAAAAATATTTTATTATTGGGAGACTTAAATCACAAATAGCATGAGAAATTATAATTTCTAGCTCTGACTTTACCAGGTGGGGTTTAGAACAGTAACAGTTGCCACTGTTGCATCTCTCATTGGGGAATACTGGGGTTTTAGTCCCAATTGTGGCAGATTTTTTGACACTGGCTAGATAGCTCGGTCGAATTCAGTCATCAGAAAGCAGCTAACTTGGAGGAGAATTCCAGTGGCTGGCTTCTCTGATTGGAAGTTTTCTGTGGTTTCTCCAATCAATACCAGGCCAGTGCAACAGCAATACTTTCATAAAAAGGCCTTGGACCATGTATGATCTCTTCTTCATTATCTGTCCATTGTCCCTCCCCCGTACATACAAGCACGCACAATCATACACATTCTCACTCTATCTCTCCCTTCCACTTTCTCCCTTCAATAGTCTTTCACACGCTCTCTCTCTCTCTCTCTCTCAAACTCACTCTCCGTTACTCTCTCATTCACTCTCTCGCTCATTCTCATTATCTGTCTCACACTCACATTTTCTCACTCACACTCATAAGGTAGTCCTGAATATGGGCAAGACCATAATTATGGTTCTAGAGTCCCCGAGATATGTTGAAGTACTGCCATTGGAATTTCTAAAGAAAATTTATATTAAAGATCCTGCCATCCCATATGTTTGCTCTGCATGAAGTTTTCGGTGTGATAATATATTCATGCCTAAATTGGAATGAGCATGTGGGGAAAATGTGGAGTCAATTGAAGTCGTCGGATAAACTATTGTCACAATAACTTTGTTTTAGGTTGGTAAGCTCTCTGATTCTACTAGTCTTTGATTTTTGCTCGAAGAAGGCTTCCTGACATATCTGCAGAGACTAACGAGAGTCTATAGAGTGCGCTGAACGCATTCATTAGGTTCATTTTCAGACTGAAAAGAAATGAACCTATTACACCATACTATTGTAAATTGTATTGGTTCAAAATATCCAGTCGAAGAATTTACTTTGTTCTCCCAAAAGTGCACAAAATTCATTTTAATTCATCTACTTACTTCTTTGGCAAATTTGATGGGAATCGCTATGTGCAAATGGTCTTGACTTGGAACGAGGAAGCATTTCGTATTCCGCATTTTAGAACGGAAACATATCGTAAGTAATGTTTGATATATGCAGTGAATTTGTGGAATAAATTACATGTGGGAATTAGGCCTGCACCATCCCTAGATGCTTTTAAGAGTAGAATGTTTAGCTCCTGGATCTGCAATGGTGCGCGTGATTAAGTGCACCTTATTATTGTGGATATTGTTTGGTTCTTGAGCTTTGATTATTGTATTATGGTATTTGACAAATTTGTTTGTACTGTGATGTTAACCACATTTTTCTGCTTTTAATCATAAAATAAAGTTAACATCGGGTCTGTGAGCTTGTCCCTCTGTCATGTTGAACTTTACGCACATGCCCTCTACTATTGTTGAATTAATTTCTGCCGCGTGAACATCTACCCAGCAATACATTCTATGGTAGAAAATCTTATGATCATTAATTATTTGTTTATTTTAACCCTTTGGTTGCACATACAGGTACTACGATTACTGGATTTTTTAAGGTGGTAATTGAAAACATAAACTAGATTGATAAATACGTTATTTTACTACCCTATGTGAAAACGTTTATACAAATTTGCCAAAAGTCGCATTGCGCAATGACTCTTAATACAATTTCTAATTACTATTACTAGTACTACTACTACACCAAATTCCTTCTGTTGGTTCTACAAGTCTTCTCTTTCTGTTGGTTCTTGACAAATGTCTTTAAATAAATGTATTTGTTTTTAACATCCCGTCGTTTCTGGCTTCTTGTTGACGTGTGGTACTTGTGGTCGGCTATCAGACAGCAAGGAGAGAGAGCGACCTTCCTTACTTGCTCTCTCTTTCGTTACCCTGCTGCGCCCCAGTCGTAAACCCGCAAGCAGTGGACGACCCTCAGCTGCTTGGTGCAGCCATCGACCTCCGCTCCTCCGTCGTTCCTCCTAGTAACGTTGGCGCCTCATACGCGGTGATTCATACCACGATGATATAGTTTCAAATCCCAACTGAATAAAGTCCTTCATCAGTTAACAGTAACTGTCCGTTTACTAGGTCCTTGTTTAGTCATGATTGGCACGCATTTGCCCTGCCCTCTGCTCCGGGACCTACCCGCGCGCTCATTTGAGCAGTTTATTGCCCTCAGTCGCGGAACGTCCCTACCTTCGCTTCACTACGGGTTCGCCAGAGGAGCATCCTTGTTCGTTTGCCCTACGTTCTCGCACATGCGACACAGAATGCTTTTATTCACTACCATTTCTTTGTATCATCTTTATTTCAGATGTGTGATAGGCTACATCACAGTACTCATTATGTAATGGTTGTAACTGTAACTGTTATTACTGTGGATATTGTTGTTTGGCACTTGAGGTTTGGTTTGTTGTTTTTGTATTGCGGTACTATTTGACATGCTTGTTTGTACTCATTATGTAACGATTTTTCAGCCAAACGGGTTCTGGCCTTTGGGAAATAAATTATCAATCTATCTCTCACTCTTACTTTCACTCTCTCACACTTACTTTCACTCTCTCCCTTCTCCCTCGCCCTCTCATGTGCACTATACTACCACACATCATTGGAAACCAGAGTTGGGAGAATTTAGCCTGTCTCCAGTCCACCCTGTCCCCTAGCTAGGCTGATATCTCATTGGTGGTACCCAAAAGAGGGAAAACCCACAAACCGCCAAGTAGATTGGTGAAAGATTCACATCATGGGAGAAACACTGCCACCTCCCGGAATATAGCAACCACTAGACTTTTGGGCCCAATGACCATAGCATCTCAAGTGCCCAGAAACTTAAACAATCAATCGATCAAGCTGTGTCTTTGCCATCTTGACACAGGAATCTGATCCTATGTGCTACTTGTGTTCATTGATTGATTGATTGATTAGGTTTAAAGGGCGCTTCAACTACTAAGGTCATTGGTGCCCATGTCAAAGTATTTCTAAAATAAATAAATTAAAGTTCCAGTGAAACTGTTGCTAATGCAACTTACCAGCTAATTTAAAAGCACATACATACCCTAAAAAGGAAAGCTTCAATTAGCATAAAAGATACAAGTAGATAAGATAAATTTTAAAAAAGTGAATCTGGGGCCAAGAAAAAAAATTATTGCCCTTTTATGTCAGATAAAATTATATATCCCGCTTTCTCTCAAAAACCAAAAAAGCTTTGAGAGCGTGGAATTGTCATCTCCAATCACCTCTCGTAGAGAGTTGCCCAGACCATGTCTTTGGCGGCTGCCAACAAATTTCAAACAATGCAGGAGGACGTGTTTCACAGAAAGAACCGTCCTTCATGAATCACAGGTAGGAGGAGATTCATCTCGAATGAGGAAACTGAAAAAAGTGACAGTGTCCGATAAAAGACGGGTTAAAATAACTTCCTCACGCCTGGAAGGTCGGGATGAGGAACGCCAGGAATTAACAGAATCCTTTATTGCACTTAGTTTATAGGTGGTATTGTGCCACTCTGTCACGCTCTAAAGATGGATCGTTTTAAAGAAGCTTTAACATCGGACGATGGAACAAAAAGAATGTCAACATGGGTATTCTCCGTTGCTGATTTCGCCGCCCGGTCAGCCAGTACGTTCCCCATGATTCCCACATGCTTGGGACCCAACTTAGTATCAGATCATAGTGGTGAGACAGAAGGCGATGAATGAGGTTTTGAACTGGTTCCGTCAGGTAGTCTGAGGAAGAACGGGAGACACCTTGTAGTGAGCTGAGAGAATCAGAACAGAGAACTGCTTGGCGCAAAGTTGCTGACTCGATGTACTACAGGTCACTGCGTCATTGCACGATGAACCATCTGTGTATAAGAATGCATGATCTGGATAGGCTACCCTAAATGCATCTGGTAAACAAGAAGGCCAGTCGTTTCTTTGCGAAGATTGAATAGTCTGAGATCAATATTCGGGCGGAAGAGTTTCCAAGGGGGAATGGGGTGACTTGGGGGTTTAACAGGGTTGCGAAGGCCAACATTAAGGTCCCGCAAAAGATTTCGCAATCGAATACCTGGAGGCTGAGGCAGCGATGTACGAAGAATATACGACGTTTCATATTCAGGATGAATAATTATGTAGCGACAAGGATGATTCGAGAGTCCTGAGACTTAAGCACCATAAGACGACAATAAAATATCCCCCCTTTTTAAGGAAGGCTCACCAGCCTCGGCTGTAAGGCACTCAATTCGGCTGGTGCGATACGCACCTGTAGAGAGACCAGCGTGGTGTGATTACTATTGATGGGTCGCAGAGTGGAGGGAGCTGCCGAGCCATACACACTACCGTAATCCAAAACTGAGGGGATGAGTGATCTATCTAACCGCAATAGGGTAGTGCGGTCGGCTCCCTATGATGTACCATTCAGCATTCGAAGAAGATTAAGGGGAAGACACATCTGGCTTGTAGTCCACGGATATGAGCACGCCACGTGAGGGACTTGTCAAATGTGAGCCCTAGGACCCTGGCTGATTCAGCGAATGGAGGATAATTTCCTCTCAAGTAAAAGACTGGATTGCTATGCAAATGGTATATTCTACAGAAATGCAAACCGATACATTTAGTAGCAAAAAAATTAAAGCCTGCTGACGTGCTCCATTCATGGAGCTTGTTGAGCACCATTTGGAGTTGCCTCTGTATCACATTGATGCTGCAGGATGAATAGAAGATGGTAAAATCATCCACAAACTATGATATCTTTACAGGTTCTCGCACAGTCGACGCTATACCATAGATGGCGATGGGAAACAGAGTGACACTCAGGACTGATCCCATTTTCAAGAGGGTGACTACGAAAACGCCTACCACCAACACGAACACGGAAGGATCTGTTCGAAAGGAAGTTTTGGAGGAATAGAGGAATCTTCCCCCCTAAATCTCCAAGAGTGCAGGGTTTGCAGAATGCCGTGCTTCCATGTGGTGTCGTAGGTCTTTTCCATATCGAATAATATGGCCACAAGATGTCTCGAGACTAACAATGTAGAGACAGCTGTTGCCAGCGAAACGAGGTGGTCCATGGTTGATCGGTTTCTTCTAAACCCGCTTTGGATTGGCAACAGATTTTTATACTCTAAGGTCCAGACCAGACGCTGAATCACCATGCGTTCCAACACTTCGCATACACAGCTTGTGAGAGAAATAGGTCGATAACTTAATGACAGTGATCGATCTTTCCCTTCTTTGGGAACTGGGACGAATATGGCTTCACGCCAAAATGTAAGAATGGTGTGCTCTTCCCAGTTCGTCTAGAAGAGTCCGAGGCCAAAGCAAGCAAATTGAAGCCTACAAGGAATGTTCCCCAAAATATGTAAACAACGCATCCCTAAGTGCAAAGAACGTAGCACACGGTGAATAGTGGGGAAACAAACACGCACATTTCCTTTCAAACAACAAAACACACATTTTCTTCGACACGGGTCGCCATGCACGGCAAACACATGGGTGAGCGTTCAGCATACAGAGGGGGCCAGTGAAATAGAAGAGAAAGAAGAAAAGAAACAGGATGTTATAAAAGAACGAGAATGAACAGTGGGGAAAAGAAAAATGACTGGTGAAATCAAGGAATACTTGAGAGCCCTCTCTGCATTCCCCCGTCAGGACGTGGACCAACCCACCTCGACGGGTTTAAGATCGTCCCCTCGCGAGGAGAAACTATTAGTATTCCATGACATGAGGGACATGGTGGAATCAAGTGTTTTATTTTTTCCTCCGACGTTGGGAACCGAATGCGCGAGCTTCCTACCCAACGGGAGTTTCCTCCGAAGCCGAAACCTTCTGGGCATTGCCAAGGGGCTAGATGCTCGCTCAGTGCGTGTTTCAGAAGATGTAACTAGTCGGGGCCTTGATAGCGAGCTTTTTGTTACCGGTTCTGAGGCAGTTGTCCAACCGACATCAACTTCCATTGAAGGAGGCTTGTTTAACTTTTTGGTCGACTGCGACGGCTGAACTATTCTATCAATCTTCTTATATTTTGTTGGGATAATCACTCTCCCACCTTTCAGGGGTGAGGTATCCACAGGGGGGTCCACTGGAGACACCTGACATGAGACGCTCACCACTTGGGGGGCAGCTCGTTCTTTTTGGCAGCCCACTGTTACTTGGAGTCTTAGCTTTCACGGCGCCGGAGAAGGATTGATAAAGATCAACAGGGTCTCTCACTTGGAACCGACGTCTGGCCTCAGGAAAAGACACTTTCTCAGCGGCTCTAATCTACTGGATCTCTCGTTCTCTAAGAAAGATAGGGCATTGCTTAAAGTTGGCCGGGTGGTCACCTTCGCAATTAACATAATGTGATGTAGTGGCGCAGGGTTCAGGTTCATGCACTCTCCGTACACCGGGTTATCTTCCATGCCCCGCTGTTGTGTATGGCGGAACCGCTGGCACTTGAAACACCGCAAAAGGTTAGGTACGTATTGCCGTCCGTGAAGGTTATAAAAATCGCAAAAGATCCTTCGAGGGAGATTTGGAAGATTGAAAGTAAGAATAAGAGTGGAAGTGGGGATTTCTCGCCCATGCTCCCTCCTCTTGATCCTGTAGACGTCGGTCACACCCTGGCTCTTAAAAAGGAGACTAGTTCTTCTTCACTCCCTGCAGAAAAATCCTCGTGGTTGACCACTCCCTTACAAAGGTTGTGTTGGATGAGTGCTTCGTTTTCATGATCTTGTCTATTTGATCATCCAATCGTACTTGAAAGAGAATGGTACCATTCCTTTGTCGTACCACACCTGTAGTTTTCCATAGGTCTCTTCAATAGCGCGTGCCAAATGGGCAGCACTAACCATATTAAATGATTTTCCTTCCTCAGCGCATGCCATGAGGAGAAATCTACACTTCTTTGGTCTATCTTTTTCTTTCGAAAAGAAACTATTTAAATCAATAGTTTGTCCCGGACATCTCTTCCTTGCGGAAAAGGGCGGGGAAGAACTTTTAGTATCCATGGAGATGGATATCAGATTCATCCCCGTGCTCCCCACCCACCACGGAGCCCAACAAGGGGATACTCCGTCGAAGTGCCTGGGTTGCCACGGAGATATAGTGGTGGGATGATACAGCGCTGCACCACCGTGGATCCTCCCGCTCACCCTGGAGTTCAGTACAAGACCTAGTGCAAGCCGATTGATCGGGAGTGGGTTAGCTCTCAACTGTCCGTCTAGGAGAGTCCGAGGCCAAAACAAGCGTATTGAAACCTACAAGGAATGTTCCCCAAAATACGTAAACAACGTATCCTTAAGTGCAAAGCAGAACTAGCACAAGATGAGTAGTGGGGAAACAGACTCCTCAACCGCCAGGACACACATTCCCTCCGATACGGGTCGCCATGCAAGGAAAACACATGGGTCGGCGTTCAGCGTACAGAGGGGGGCCTGTGAAATAGAAGAGAAAGAAGAAAAGAAACAGGGTGTTGAGAAGAACGAGAATGAACAATGGGGAGGAGGAAAATGACTGGTGAAAGAAAGGAATATTTGAGGGCCCTCTCTGCATTCCCCCGTCAGGACATGGACCAACCCACCTCGACAGCTAATTGTGTTGCAGCATGGGCTCCCCCCTCCAGCTTTGTAGGGAACCCAAAATGTTCATTAAAATATTGAAAACAAGAAAATTTTAACAAATATTTTGGTTCTGATCATATTGTCTTTATTTTAATTGATTTATAAATTATTCTAATTGATTCTAAGCAATAACAATTGAAGCCAAGGTTGAAGAAGATAAACCTTTGGATCTGTTCTTTAAGGCATCCACAAGGGCAGTGGTCATGTGATTATAATGACCCATTCATACTTAAAACCTTTTATGGTCTTTTAGAGCAGGTAAATTCCCGTTATGCCTTTTCAGTTGGGGCCCATTTTGATATATACATGAATTAGTTTAATCAGTTCACCCTAATTTTTTATTCTGGAATCAGTAACCTATAATCCCTCATAATTATTCCCACATTTTAACTATACGAACAGTGCATGTTACTTCCTCTCAGAAGCTTTTTATGTTCCCAAATAAGCTATTATGTATCAATCAGAATCATACAATCTGTTATGTAACTGTATTGATTGCCGAGTATTAGTTTCTGTCATTAATTGGAGAATTCTAAAACAATTAAGAAAAGACAATAATAAAACCAGCTTTTTATTCATATTGCTAAATTTGAATTTAATAAATTTAATTCAATTTCATCATTTGACCAAATAGATGAACATGACGAAAACAAATATATACCATTTTTTATTCCCTTCATCAACATTAAGACTGTAGAGTAAAACGTGCCTTTCTCTTAAAATTAGATCATATAGTTTCTAAATATTTTATCCTTTTATCATATTCTAGTCATTCAAATCATTATCCAAAATTTGAGACTATTTGAAATTCTGTCTTTAATAATTCCCTAATAATAATCATTGCTGTTGTTATATTATTATTATTATTATTATTATTATTATTATTATTATTATTATTATTATTGTATTTTCATGATTTGCTTTCTTGTTTCATTTAGAATTTTGTTTCATTTTTGTTGCTCAGATTTTTTTAATTTATTATTTTTAAATACATACTATTTCTATATTTATGTGCATATTAAATAACAGCTTATTTAAAAAGTAATTAATTAATTATAAATGCTCAGAGGTCACATTGATTAATATTGGAATTTGGTTTTTCAAATATTTATTAATTTACTAGTACACTTTTTTTACTTGAACCAAAAATTTAAAGAATAAAATGGAGTTATTTTTGAAGAAAAATTCTGATATCAATCTTTGGGAAAGTTTTCAATAAGGTTCATAAAAAGTTTCCTTAGAAATCAAAAGATTTGCTGAAGTTGAGTTTTATCTGTCTCCATTTTGAAAAAAATCCTGGATGTGATTTAGGCGCAGGTGTTGATTTAAATAGGTGATTTTTTTCACTCCCCCCCCCTTTTTTTCTTTTCTTTTTCCTCTCTTTTCTTTCCAGCCTTTTACATACATGAGAAAGATACACTCATTTTTAGAATAATATTCTCACTTTATTTGTTTCAAAACTTTACAGGCTATGCACAGAGGATTTGTAATTTGTGGTCTTCCATTTGCCCAACAAAATGGAGAACCAAGTGCTCAGGAACAGATGCATATGATTTTCAGTTGGCCTATGGAACCAAAAATTTTTATTTATGTCACAGTAAGTCTTTTTTAATTATATACATTTGTTTACCTAATTTTTGATTTTGAAATGAAGTATCACATTGATTGGAATTAATTTCACGTTGGAGTGATTTCTTTTTTTTTAACTTTATTAGAAAGTGAACTGCTTGTGGTATTATCTTCATTTTCTTGTTATTCTATTTAGACATCATATCTAATATTTTTAATTTCTATAAAGTAAAAAAAAAAAATTGAAATTAAGATTTTTTAAAATTTATCTACACAGTGCTGAAGTGTGGAAAGTGTTCAGGTAAAACATTGTCCAACACAGCAGCATTTCAGCACTTTTCAACATTTCTTTAACTTAGTACCTCTTTACCAGAAATTATCAGCTGAATTATTTCAAGTTTTGTTAGAATAAAACTTTCTTATCTAAACATATTTGTCAGATTTGTCTACACTGGTGATCAATATTATGATGAAAATATTATGTAAATCATGGGCGGATCCAGGGGGGGATTGTAGATTATTGTTTTAGTAATAAATATTTTTGTTATTATATTGTACATTATTTACATACTGTAAATATGATGCTATACAATATTACATTTTAAATAATTACATAATGGTATATAATATTACTGTTTAAGAAATATGTAATTTGAACATAAATAATATTTAAATCAATTTTGCCAAATAAGGGAAGATAAACGAAAACTCTAGGCATTTTAGGACCCCCCGCATCTGCCAGTGATGTAAATGACCTCAACATTGTAATTTAATAGTATTTATTGATTATTGAAATACATAGAATTTTCTGCCTTTTACAAAAGTTTTATAAACTAAAAAACAAATAATAACATGGAGATCAAATTAGAATTTACATGCATTGAAAACAGTAAAAAATATTTGTAAATAAACTCATTACAGTATTATAACATATGGTCCTATCTAATCTGGCCCAACACTTGGTTTTAAAAGAATTTAATGAGACATCAAAGAAATCTATTTGGTGGCATACTTATTTGCCAAATAATCCATTCTAGATGGCTAGCTCTCATCATTACATGAGTTCTCAAGAATCTTGTAGGCACATTCTTTTGAAGAATATGGGCGCCATACATAAGTCCTTGGATAATAGTAAAAAGATTATCAGATCATTTATGCTGCACTTCTGGAGAGTTTTTTTGACTCAGTGTCTCCAGTGCAAACGAATCGTAGTGTGAAAATTTATCCATGGTCCTTCCCCCTTTGTATGCTAAAAGCCGTAAATATTTGTGCTATACATGTCCAAGGTGAGATTTTAGCTTGGATGTAGATGGGTTCCTAATTGTGCCTTCAATTAATTTTAAGTTATTTATTACACAACCACTATAAATTAAAATGTTACACATGCTTTTGAACTGTTTCAGTGTCCTAATGCTGATGTTGTTACAAAAAATAAACAAATGTACTATGATAGTGCAACGGGAAATTATATAAATAAAAATGTATTTTCAATTCATAAAGAAGTTCTGTTAGTGTTTAGTCATGAACCACGAATTTCTACAATTGGCAGTGTTACTGATGATGTCTACAAGGAAATTGAACAGGTATTATTAAGATTTTCTCATAATTACTAGGAAACTTGAAACACTGAGCAGAATTCTCAGTATTATAAATGTTTATGTAAATATAGTAAAGCATCAAAACTTCAATGTCAAAAATTTGGATTGATGATAATTTGAATTTGATACTGGCTAAAAAAATTACATGAAGTGAATATTGTATTTAGTGATATAAGTAGTAAGTGTTACAGTACAAGCCTATAAGTGAAACAGATGTAGGAGGAATTTCTCAGAAACTGCAATTGCACTTTAACTTTTACCCAAAACAAAGACTTTTCACAGGTCCAATTAAATTTGATTTTCTTGAGAATTTACAAGAACAAGGAGCATATTCAAACATCTTGAGTCATTCTCTGTGCATCCATTTATTGATTCACTTAAAACATGTGGTTTGTTGGATAATTTGATAGGAGGTCTGCTCCCAATAAATCACAAATCATTGACATTTTTTTTTATAGTGAATTGCTTGCTGTTCAAAAGATACCCAGAATATCAAAGAACAATTAAAAATAACATTTTTACAAATACTTGAGACTGAGACTTACACCTTCTCAAAATTAAATCGAGGAAGAACATTGTTAGGATGGATGACATAACATAGGGGCCTGTCACCGACATTGAAATACGGGTCACTCTTATATTATTATTTTATACTTTTTTACTTAACAACCTTTTTTTGTCTAAACGTGTGTATTTCTGATCTTAATTTATGATTTGTGAAAGACAAACTCTTCAATAAACTAGAAACTTTGTTTTAGGAGAAAAAGCTTGTGGCAGAAAAGGATGTAAACCATTTGGTAGTAATGCCAGATCCTAACTTGGAATATATTCTTCCTCGCTTCCAACAAGCAGCTTTACCACCAGTAGAATTGTACATTGCCCAAGTTCATCCTCAATTTGTGATAAGAGTGGATGGAAGAACTACTCCAGCACACATGCTCAGAGTTTGTATATTGTTAAACTATCCTACAGGAATTTCCACAGATTTTTTCTGTGGTTAATGCTCATCAGCTTTAGACATAGAGAATGTGGCCAGTGGCCAATCTCTGCAATACTTTATTCTTAGAAGGGTCCAATAACCTTTAAAAACCTGGTTGATTTTATTTTATTGGTTGAGGAAACCTCGTGTCCAGTCTGAATTAGGAGAACATCCTTTGCATAACTGGAATCAGAATATGATTCTGAACATCATCATAAGTTTAAATTTCCATGTTCAACAAAATGAATATTAGATATCTTGGAAAACAGAAATGTGGAGGCAGGGAGATGTGCACCCCCCCCTTATAAGTTACATGTTTGCAATTTTGAACATCAGCCCCTGTATTCAACTCATCCTGCCCTGGTTTTGATAGATAGGTACAAGAAATAACATGTATACCTGCCAGAGAAAGTAGAGATTTTGCCCCCTCTCCATTGAAAATACTTTGACATGCCTACCATATCTTTATGTAATATTATCTACGTAAATAGAACCTTTCAGGCAACATTATTGTAAGCTTCCCATGAGGGTCACTGTTCCTAAATTTTTCGTGAATATTATACATCAAAAGTTTTGTCACAAAGAAAGGACTATTATTTTAGAGCTATCAAGTTTTAAATATTATTTCTTTGAAAGAGGTCAGTGTCTGGTTAAAATGAAATTGATTGCTGATTAAACAAAATAAATTCCACCACCCCCTTGATATCACATTGATGGCAAACTCATATTCTTTGTAAAAAATATACAAATTCCCAATGAGCAATCTTGTAATATTAGTGTTGTCTCAGTAGCATGAAAGCTACCAGGAAGCTGATCCATTTTAACAATAGGCAAATTCAACTTTAAACCTAAAGAAAATGGCAGTGGAAAATATTATGTAAAGGGAATATGAATCAAGATATATTGCAGCTTGGTTCCGTGTTTTCGGAAAAATTAATGACCATTCATGTATGCAACAGCATTGTTAACTGCAATGGTTAAGGCAGTACTTGACAATTGAGAGTAGAGGCACTATCTGAAAAATAGTGGGTGCAGGCAGGGTGCTAAAAATTTGCTTGATGTGTTGAACAGCAGAAGGTTGAGGCAACTGCCAGGATTGAATTTTTAGGTCACATGCTCTGATTAGTGAATTCCCAGATCACTTCCAGAAGTACACCAGAGCAGCACTCAGAACAAATGAGCTCAAGAGCACTTGCAATTTTTCCTTCCCAACCATCTCCCCCAATCCAGACAGGGACTCCATTAGCGAGTACATCCAGAATCTTCCCCCTTCTTATCTACCGTCATACACTAGTAGGGAAAAGACCAGCAAATGGATTGACTTTCTTTTTCTTTTTCCTTTTTTTTTTTTTCTTTTTTCTTTTCTTTTCCTTTTTCTTTTCTTGTATGCTCATGCTACCGAACTGAATTTCATAATATTTACCAAATGTGCATGATAATCTCTCAAACTGTAGAAAATTAAGCCAGAATGCATTTACAGAATACTTAATGTAGGAGGAATCTATTAAGCTGTCATTAAATATCATAGATTGTAAAGGCACGATTGGAAGCTCTTCCTCTTCAACCTGTCTGTCAACCAGCATCAATATTCAAACAGAAAAAACAGCATTCCAAAGATCAAACAGGAGATGAAACTGCAGAAACAGATGTTGAGCTTGAAGAACAGGAGGAAGAAGAAGTAGGAATGGAGGGGGAAGAGGATGAGTTTCCATTAGAGTTTGAGAACCTTGATGAAGCATATCAAGAACTGTGTTCAAGAGATACAATCGGAAATAGATTTAAGTAAGACTTTCAGATTGTAAATATCTAAAGAAATAGAAATTCTCACATATTTTATCTAGTTAATTTATCTTTTCTTTACAGATGGCGAAAATCCAACTGGGGATTTTGGTGCCCTGTTTCTCTTCATTCAGGCAAAGTAGTACAAGGAGAAGCTAAGTTTTCAGCAAGGTGAGAGTGACAGATGTATAGAACATTATTAGAAGATTAAAAATTAAGCAACAGAACAAACAATGATGGGAAATACTTAAAGAAAATAAAATTGTTGGCAGGTTTCTAAATAAGCTTTATTTCTTATCTTCATTGGAGGCTCTCAATGCATTTCTCAAGAATCCTCGAATCTACTTACTACCACCTAACCCCAGGCCTGCTTGCAAATTTATAATAATAGGCCATGAATATTCTGGAAAAAGTACTGCTGCATCGTATTTGGCACATGCTTATCAAGGAAAGGTAAATTAATTAGAAAATATATTATCATTCTCATGCCAATATAAATTAAATGCATCATTTCGTTTGGTTCATCAAGGTCATCCACTTTCCAACCTACACTGAAGATGTTAAAATGAAAAAAAAAGAAATGAAAGAAAAGAGCACTCGAAAGGCTGCAACTGTGACAAAAGTGAATGAAACCAATAATGAAAGACTTAAACAGTATGAAGAAGCTGAAAAAAAGCGTAAAAATGACCTTGAGTTATGGAAACAGGCTCATGTCGATGCTATTCAACGAACTGTACCAGAATATGATGAAAGTAATGTTTTCATGAGTGATAGTGAAGCTTTTAAAATATTAAAAGTATTACAATGTTCCTCTTTTAACAGATGTGGAAGTGATAGATCCTATGTTTCCTGAGCTGTATGAAGAATCGGAAATGTTACGTGCTCAAATAAATTTTGAAGAACCATTGATACCTCAGTTAAGTTATGCCCGTTGTCGTTGGTTGCACAAACACCCTGAAGAGCTCATAAAATACTCACCTCCTCAACTTTTCTTCCAAACTCCAAAACCAAAACTAGCAAATGAAAGGGATCCAACCATTGTAGAATATGTTGAAGCAGCAGGTAATTAATTCAAAGTGGAAAATATTAGGTATTTTGATAACCTAAATTAATGTTTTTCAGTAACTTCAGAATTAAATAAAAGTAAATAATTATTTATCATTTTTAAAAGTGAAGTCAGCAATGGAAGAGGAAGACCCAGAACCTGCTTCCAAACGTGATGGAGAAATATTAGTAGAAGGAATAAGAGAAGCAGAGAAAGAATTTGTAGCAAAAACTAAGGGTCAAAAATTGTGAGATATCATGTTTTTTAAATAATTGCTTTTTCAATTCTTGCAATGATCTGAAATACTAAAAATATTGTTTTGAACAGAGATGGTGGTTGGATAATTGATGATATGCCCCTTGATCCACAAATTTGGGAATATCTTACAAATGAAGGAATAACACCTGAAACAGTAATAATACTTCAAGATTGCAGTTCTGAATATATTTTTCTTAAAACCAAGAAGATGGCTCAACTTCAAGGTAGGATTGAAAGAAGCAGCACAAAAATCATAATCATGTTATTTTTTAGGCAGGAAATTAGACATGATATCCTCCATTCTTGTTCAACTTAACACTATCTACATATGACCATAGAGTCTTCAAACGAATGAAGAGGAAAAATATCTGAAATTTTGAATATCAAACCACTCGGGTTGTGGTGATATCTACTTACTTCAAGTAATTATTTTGATAAAGTTGATAAATGCCTAATAAAGTTAAACTCACCAGAAGTGTTGTAGAGAAGGGCAAGGAATGCATCATGAAAATATAAAGAAATTAACCTTCCTCCTATCATCTTGAACTGCATTTGTGTTCTGAAAAGAGATAACACCATTTGCAAAAAAGATGTCCTCACCAACACTAGGAACAAGCTAATGTTAATCACAGGGACTGAAGTGGGCAAGAAAATGGTACATACACATTGCTGTGGACCCAATTATTTTGTCAGTTCACCATAACTTATTTTAGTGCCCCGCAAATCAAAAAAAACGGTAGAAGAAAACTGGAAGGTGACGGATAGAGTAGGGATGAGATCTTTCAACACCTTGAATACTGTCATGTGATCGATTTCATTTACACCTCTCAAATACAGCTTGCCCTGCAGTAATCAACAATGTAGGACTACAACCCATATTTTAAGGAAGCTAAGGAATTGCATTGTCTCATCTAGTGAAGGGGAGACTACATGACCCCCATTTGTCTTTTTATCAGATTTCACACAGTCAGTTCCATACTTTGGAGGGCTTTTGACTTCTATTATGCTATAGCATTTTTTTCACATCTTTAACAATTCTTGCGTGGAAATGATCAATGTAGAGTCAATTATCAATTGGTAGAATGGAATTCTGAAACTGTTTCACATGGAGGTTCTGCTGGGCAAATCATGGTGCAAATCAGCCCATGCAATGTGCAGCCTAGAAGGCCTATGACACATGTTTCATGGGGGAAGATTTGGTGATCAGGCTAGGCAGGGAAGTGGAAGAATGTGTTACAGAGCATTTTAGGTTTCATTCACAGCATGACAGGAAATGTCATGCTGTAATAGCACATTCTCTTTGCCTAGCAAGAAAGTAGATTACAAAGGTGCACTGGTCAATGTAACCCTATTAACACCAGGTAGAAATGGCTATCATAATACATGGTTCTCCAAACCATTTTTTCAGGAATGTGACTTGTGTATCACTCCCATAGATAGTATTTGAGGGCCATACATCAGATCACAGCACATGACTATCATTAGGTCTAAGACAGAACTGGAACTGACTGCACCTTCATTGGTGCACTGCTGATGTGTCTTGTCCCACTTGGATAGTAGTTCTTTAGTAAGTCCATTCAGCTTCCTGGAGATTCTCAAACTTAGATAACTGTACAAATAGGGTTCACTGTCACCGTCCTTGCAAGTTAACAATGTCCAAACAACTCAAAATTATAGTAAAACCCAAACAACTACACGAGGTTCCAGTTTCTTGACTGGGTTGCCAGGATAATTTGATAGTCTTAATTCAACTTCACAATCTTTCTCCAAGTTGCACGTACAATCATTGTATACAGTGCCTTTTAATAATGCCTTGTGCAAATATGATAGTTTTCATTCACTATCTTTGTGGTACTTTATCATTTGTGATTGTGTTTTCTTGGAACTTGGAAAAACTGGAACCTGACATTTTCTTGATGTTGATTTAAATTTATATAGGCTACATGTCATTCCTTGAAAGTATGCTTCATTAATTAGTCAATTCTCAAAACACTCTCAAAGGTAGTTAAATAAGTTAATTTAATTGTCATTGAGTCATCATGAGACAGTGAAATAATTAGTATGTATGTAGGTTTGACAATAAATTCCATCCTATGAAACAACTAACAGAAATAATGTTGGAGTGATATATCTGTACATGGCATTGGCAATTTCTTTGCAATTATGGTCATGCACAATGATGTAAGAGCAGTATGCAAACCACACTACAGAAACAATCCTTTCTTTAAATAAATTCACACTCCATGCCAAAATAAAAATAGTGGTGCAACAACAACACATGCTTTCTTCAATAATGGCAATGGTCATCTAATGTAAAATTGCATGTTCTATCTTACTAACACTTCAGCTATATTGAAAAATGTGAATGTTATGAATCAAAATTACACCTATACTAATATTTATTACATCTCTATCTTCAATAATGTGGTTGTATGTGGGAGTCCACAAATTTTTAATTATTGCATTTTCATAAGCCTAGTTTGCTCTATTTGAGAAAAAATTTGGAACATGGAAATGTCCTTGGACATCTTGTAAAGTACTTCCCAAAATTAAAATATCCATTTCAAAATTGAAGGGGAAGGATGTCAAACAAAACAATTAGGTGTTTCCCTGGTGAAAATCCTGTGTGGGAGGTTTAGGCGCTAGTATGCAAAGACAGTGAGACAGACAGACTAAAATTTTGAACAAAACACAAATTTTGTATCAGGGATCTCCAGAATGTGTATTTGTATTACCATCAACATAGATATTTTGCAGCATCATGTAAGTTTCTATGTACTACCTACATGCGAATGTAAAAAGTTAGTTAATATCTACAGAGTGAAGCAGTCAGTCCTATAATCTAAAATTGAGGCAGATATGAATACTTTGAAATATCTTTGGTGTAAACTATATTGAAGAAAATGTATAAATGAGAAGATGACATAAAAACAAATCATAAAACATCTGACTTGTCAAAAACTGTCTTAGCAACAAAGACAGGATAATATGTTAATTAGGAGTAAAGGAATGTTCACAAAATACTATGTAACAGTAGACATAGGTTATATTATTTATTTTTTTCCCAACTATATTTTTCTTTCTCTTAAGTTCTCTAGTCCAATAATTTGGCCACCTCTGTTAATGTATCAACTTCTTGATCATGCAAATAATCAGACTGCACTGGCCTGCAATTTATCAAAGCTCGGCTGCATTTCAAACAGAAGAATCAGTTGTAATTGTAACATTTCTTTGAAGTAATTTTTAACTTTTTGCTTAGAAATAGCAGACGCAAAAATAAAACAACAGGAAATGGAAGGAGAAGAAGAAATGGAAGAACATGGGGAGGAAGAAAGATATGAATTTAGAAGAGAACAGAAATTACTACCAGGTAAAAAAAAAAAATGTTTTTAACTTTTATATTGTAATTTGTATACTTTCTTGTGTGATTTCAAAAAGATTTAGAATCATGTAATATTGCAGCTTGTTGTATCCTACTAATAATTTTTCAACCTTCTTGTGAAAAACTCTTCAGCAAAAGCACCTGAGATTCAGATTTGCACTTGCAAACTTTCCAGGTTTCAATGAAAATTAGACATTCCATATTTACAATTGCACTTCTTTCTATTTGAAGAAAAGTGTAAGAAAAATGCTACAGAATGGTACAAACTTTCCTGTACCTAGTTAGTTTTCTAATTTCTTTCATCTGGACTAGTTTTTTGATCTTGCTCTATCCTTTTGTCAGCTGCAAATTTATCGCCCAAAGTAGATTTTTTTTAAATGTTTGCAGATTTTAGATTTCCTAATGGTAAACCTAAAATATAACTTTAAACTTTAAGAATATTACAGAAGAATAAAACCTCGTTATTGTTGAAATTTTTGGAGAAAAATTTAGAGCCATTTTTAAGAAAATCACCTAGAAGCGTTACTGTAAATGCGAAATTTAGAGCTCTTTTTAATGGAAATCTTTTGAGTTTTCGAAAAATGTTATTGAACATCATTTGAAGCACTTCTACTCACAAATGCAATAATGTATACAAATTGCTGGAATGTACATATTAAAAGTGTGAGAGATATTACATTTGTGTAATTTTTGAAAAAACAAAGGGAAACAGCAAAATTAATTTTATGTCATCTGAAACAGTGCATTTAGCACTATACTTTTGAAAAAGAAGAAGAAAAAATTTGGAGCCATTTTTGAGAAAATGACGTTTAAACATTTCTGAAAATGCAGAATTTTGAGCTCGTTTTCACAGATAACTTTTGAGTTTCTCATGAAAACTTTATAAGACATCATTTAAAGCACATGTACTTGTAAATGTAATAATGTGAACAAATTGCTGCTAATGTACACATTAATGATGTGAGAGGATAGTAAAAAAAAAATTAAATTTTTGAAAAAACAACAGAATATAGCAAATTGGCGTTTATGCCATCTTATAGAGTACATTTGGCACTATCCCTACCAAAAGTTTAAAGAAAACATTTGGAGCCGTTTTTGAGAAAATCTTGTTCTTGTTATTTTTTAATATTTACAAATATTGCATGCAATATTGCACGAAAACTACTAAAATTTCACAAAAATCTACATGACCTTAATGAAAGAACTAATTATGGATAACAAATTTCATTTGAGAGAAAATCTCTATCTTCAATTTTGTAACTGAAGGAAGATGCTGAAAAAATTTCAAACTTTTGCAATTTTCGAAAATTCTCAGTTGACAGTGAATATTGGACCTACGCCAGCTTTATAAGGGTATTTTACTCTATTCTTTCTAGAAATATAAAGAAAGAAGACTTTTTCACTATCAAGGTCCCACAATTTCTGAAATCTGATTAACATTACGTGTAAGAAGGAGTAATTTACTACGTATTAGAAGAAGTTTTATCTACTTTTTCTGTACCAGGGCCCCGCAATACATTTTCTGTCAAAAATTCGCCGTTTTTGGCGCATCAATACATAGCTATCTCTAAAGTACGAATATTATTCCGTATAATATGTACGTATACGAGAAAGTAAAATAATAGCCCTGTGAATCAAATCACTCATAAACCTCAGTAACATTAGTACTTAAAGGACCTTATAAACTCCAATATACAAACAAATTAATTATACTTTTTATAAAAAAATATAATATTTAAAACAGATTTCAATTGATATGTATCTCTCATCTAAATCTCATTACATCTTAAAACACAAGATCAACCTTGGACATTGGACAGAGCTATAAAACTTAGTGATAAAATAAAATCCATAACAAGAATCTAAAGAAAGTTAATTGCTTATAAGAAATAATTTTCCAGTTTAATTAACATGATTCTATTCCCATCAAAATGCAGGTAGCAGAGGGAAAACTAGTGGTGCTAAAACAGCATGTACTTTCTCGCCTTTAGTAATGGTAATGTAATACTATTTATACCTCAATTTCTTTCCGAAATAACACATCTCAGTCATTACAAATCATAGAACTCATCAACTCATTACAAATTGTAGAACATTTGGTGCAAAAAGTAAATATTTTCTAACATTTAATACTAAATCTAATATTTAAAACTCAAAATAAACACAAATTTCACAATTGTAGTTTCTTTTCATACAGCTACATCATGCCCCAACAATGAGACTGAATTCACAGAAATTCACCTGGCGAGGAATGCAATTGTCGCATTCCAATCTGATTTTTCCTGAAGGCTAGCAATTTTTATTTCATATATTTCAAACACGTTTTAAATTTTAAATAATTTCTAAGAGATTAATTTGTAGAGTATACAAAAGCTTGAATGTAAGGAACAAACAAAGAAATAAGAAATAATATACAAATTCTAACTTATGTAGCATCCAACTGGAACTACTTCTCATATTACATTCACGAAGCGCAAGATATTCGGAACTGGCGACTAAGTGTGATGCCAAATTACTAAAATACACTCATGTTTTCGAAAAATTCAACATGACCTTATTTGAAGATCTGTTTTTGATGAACAGATTTCATTAAGAAACAAAATGTATCTTCACAATTGTAGTTGTAAAAAGACGCGGAAATTTTTTAAATTAGGCGTTTCAATGAAAATGAGATCTGCACCATTTTCTGAAGCATCCTTCAGGCTATCTAAGATCCAAATTTAAAAAACAAATGTGTTATTTTAAAAAAAAAAGGTTTAAGAAAAGAAAAATTGCCGACGCTTGACACAAAATTTCACACAAAATACTCGTTTTTGAACAATTGAATATAATATTAGTTTTAGATCTCTTTTTCATGAACACATTTCTTTAAGAAAAAAATGTGTATCTTCATAATTTTAGTTGTAGGAAGACACTGAAAAAAGTTTTGAAGTTTTTTCAATTTTCGAAAAATCAGTGTTTTCAATGAACATGGGACATGCACCCTGCAGGAATATCAATTTTGGAGAAAATCGGCTGAACGGTTTAGCCACTTGACCGTTTTACTGTCAATCAATTTTTCAGTATCAACAACCAACAAAACATTGATTCTGGCTATTTCACGTGTTAGAGGATTTTTTTTTCTAAATTTAGCAACTGGATTTATCCACGTTTTTGTTACCACGGCTCGGCAATAAGTTTTTCTGCTGACAATTCGCTGCTTTTTCCCGCAGCATTATATAACTTTCTCTCTACCGTGAAAGTGGTAACGAGAAAGTAAAAATTAGTGACAATGAAACTACATCTATAAATTTAAATCCTGTGGAAGGTTTTTCTTAAAATTTAAATAAAACATTACATTTGCATTCTCATATCTATGATGTGTAGAAATGTAGAATTTTGCTACAAGAATCCAATGTTGATTGTACAAACCCCCATCGCTGTGTTTAAAGGAGGAATTGCATCAGGATTCGAAACCTAAGGTTTCTATTCTCATAAAATTTCTTGTAGCAGGTCGAAGCACAAATGACCGTTGACAAAGTCTTACAGTGACAAAGCACTGTTGGCTTACTTACCAAAGCACCGTTGACAAAGCCTTATGGCGCTTTGATAGTAAAACTGAAGTGAGCCATCTTCACAAGAGTATCAAAAGTCCAGGGGCAACTGTTACTTTTCACTCATTCCAGGCTCACCAGCTAGAATGAAGGCCCAAATTGTATGTCTTGGCCAAGCAGTCAATATCAGATGGGGACGCAAAGACAGCAATTTCTCCTTTTATTTTAATTGCATTGAATAAGGTCAATAATTGCTGGAAATTCCATTTAGTCATTCTTGTATTTTCACTAAAAATACATTTGGTGAATATAGATGTTTTATTTTTCATATCGGCTGGTGACCTAAATGCTCAGAAAGGGGATGAAGAAATAGGAATGAAGGTTCCAAGTTGCAGACACAGCTGTCTGTTGATAATTAGTGTACAAATTCAAAAGTTACTCTACAATAATCTGCTACTTAATACACAAATAATTTAATGCTGTTTTTTATTATTTTATAAAATTATCCACTCAATTTGAGTATGCTAGTCAGTTGTGCTTACTAAAGTAAGTTTGTATGGCTTTTGGGCTTTTACAAAAGATGGAGAAAGCAAAATTTTATGAACATAATTTTTCAATGGCCTCTTTTATCTATGACTGATATAACGATAATGAATTTAATGATACTGAGTTTTCCCCTCCTTTTCCTTTTGTTTTAATGTACAGAAATTGGGCCTGATTCTGAAGATTTGATTAAGTATGCAGAGCAGTTGAAAGAATTTGATGAGAAATGGAGTTCACTCAAAGACTCAATAACCTCAATTCATACTCCAATAAATGTAGATGTTGCTAACAAGCCATTGAGTAATCTGTTATTGGAAGTGGGTCATAAAATTCAAGGTACATTGATTTTTAATTGTAATTTTAAATTAATTTATAATTGTTAATTATTTGTTAATGTTTCTGTAGAATTCAGATATTATTTGAAAATACAGCCCCATTTGCAAAGAATATAGTTTTTTAATTAAATTGAACTGTTATGTCTCATTAAAAACCACTCCCTTGAAAGTGAAATATTATAATGAATTAGTAATTTTTCTTTGACTTTTCCGCTTTGACATGCAGAACAAGAAAACTTTTTATTTGTCTTATTTCATTACTTGTGTATTACTTTTTTATACAAGTTTACTTTATATCCAGCCACTTTAAATGATTAACATGATGAATTATTCTTATATATTTTCTAGTAGAAATTACTATTTGATGGCAGGTAAACTTTTCTTTTGTTATTCACTGAAAAATGATGTTATTTTTCTTCATTATTACCCCAGAGTAATTAAATGTTTCCAATTACAGTGCAGTGAATAAAACATACAACATGAAATGCTACAATCTAAAAATTTTATGAGTTTTACCGATCTTTGATTACAGCATTATATAATGTCTCTGCGGAGCCATTCACAGAAGAAGACAGGGCTGAAGAGAGAAATCAGAATCAAAATTTAGATGAGATGGAACCTGAAGAAGATGAACAAATAGATGAAGTAAGCACACATTGAAATATTTACATTGGAGTACATTACTCTATAAAAGATAACATTTTTTACTTACACTCTTTTACAAAATTACCATACACTTTCAATTCATGCATTCATGTTTTGAACAACCTGAGATATATTACACATTCTATGTTTGAAGAAAAGGCTTATCGTACCTGTTTAATATAGTAAATTTCAGTTCTTCAGTTCTTCTATGATCATTATTAGTGCCAGTGTGAAAATGAACGGATTCTTCTTCATCTAACTGCCCACAGCTCCCACTTGCTTGCATTGAGGATGGTCACAATACGATTGAAAAAGTTGTTCGCTGAATTAAGTACAGTTTGAGGAAATATTTTTTTATTCTTCAACTGAAAAAAGCCTTACCACATTCTGTTATAACATGTAGATTAGTAGTAGTCTTGTCTTCCCACACTCTGTGGGGCATTCAGCAGTACTATTGCCTTCACCTGTCACTCATGATAAAAGAAAACAATTTGTATGAGCCCACTTCCCATCCCCTGATGATCGGAGCCAGTAATTTTGGCTTTTGACCTGTATGCTGTCTAGTGGCATTGCTCCATATTTATAGTTTCTACTCTCATTTGCCACTTCCTTTCATTATTCGTTCCAGGAAAATTAGGTAAAAAGTGATTATAAAATGGGGAAAATTCTATTGAAAATCGCTTTCAGAATTGGCAATTGGCACAATTGTTTCTTTAGGCGTGTTGTACAACATACTCTAAATCTCCTTGGATGGGGGAGAGCTAAAAGATAGGGTGGGGACTTTAAAGTTCCATTTTTCCATTGTTTTGCAAATTAATTCAAAAACGGTTGGGTTCAGCTTAAAAAGCCTCTCTGTTCTAAAAAGAAATAGATACAATTTTCTACAAAATTGGCCTTTTAATTTTTTTAGTGTAAATATTCCTGTGACAGTAAGAGTATTTGGGGATTTTTTTTCAACGTGTGGCATAGGTGTAATGGTATGATCCATTCAGGCCAGTAGATGATTTTTCTTTTGACAACTTTTAAAACAATTGAACATAGCCAAAGACTGCCTCGCTTTGTGAAATGTATTCTTACACCAAACACATCAGCTGAAGTGCCAGCCATTAATTTATTTAATGTCAAAAATTAATTAAAAACAGTGTGATGTACAATCTGTGCACAGTTTCTTGAGTTCTGGGCTCTCTCATACATTTTAAGCTGAATTATAAATATAGGTAGCAATGAGCATTTTTGGCAACAATTGATATGAAAATATTCGCACCCCTGTAAGCCAACCCAATGTTTCATTTTGTGAGGAGGAGGAGGATGACACTTGAATTGAAAAATTTAATGTCTCCTAAAATACTTTATTTTACTTTTGTAAGGCCAATTTTAATGTACGAGTACAATTCTCAAGTTAGATCTCCATCTCATATGTCATATAAATTAGAGAGTTCAGCACAAGTATCTAAATTTTCTAGCTTGAAAACTCAATATACCATCTCTATTTTTAACCCACAATTATACACAAAAAGTGCAAATAGTTAATATAAGCTCATTTGAGTCATATAGGCAACTACACAGAGTATTTACTAAAGCTAAAATAAAATAATTTGCGAACTACTTGCTGCAGGAATCATAGGGCAATTAATAATGCTGTTGACACAAATGAACAATATAATTTATTTATCTTAAAGCTTTCGTTTCAACACATTTTTCATCTTAAAAGAGAAAATTAAACATTTCACCGAAAAGCAATACTTCGATCACACAAGGAATTGGAGCATTGTGTAAACACAAATGTACATTATTCTTTATTTTTAAACATCATAACGTATCACTCGGTTACCATGTCTACTTCCGAAAATACAAAAGCAGTTAAAGGAAAGTAATAGTACAGGCAAAAATAATAAAAAATTATCACAATATTTTGAATGCTAGTTCCAAAACTAAAGCAATGTGGAGTATCATAAAAAATATGACCACATTATTTCGATACTTCGTAAAGAATTAAAGGAAAATGACAGAGAAATAAGCAGTCCAGTAAAAGTTGCAAATCTCTTCAACCAACACTTTTCTAGTATCCTGTCTAATCTCAGAAAGGGACTAAAATCACAAAATCCAACACCATATGCTTCTTCAAAAATTTTTGACACAATGTTTGGGCACTTCTTCCTGCGAAATTCTCAGAATATCAGAAGTCAGTAAACTAAAAAATAAATATTTGTCTGGTGTAGATGAATATCCAGATTGTTTATAAAAAAATTTGTGCACCTGGCTTTGTACACTTGTTAACTCACATTTATGTTTCTTTATGAATGGGAATATTTCCACATATTTTCAAAACAGAAAAAATTAAGTCACTTTTTAAAAAGGCAACAAAAATGAAATTCAAAATTACCAGTTAATTTCTCTATTGCCAGTTTTCTCAAAAAAGTTAGAAAGGCTTTTCTATGTGCAAATGGAAACTTTTCTCACACAAAAAAAATCACTTTCAGACTCATAACTTGGATTTAGAAAATCAAATCTACAGTAACTTTTATTTTTTCAATGCTTCATAAATGGACCAAAAGAAGCAACTATTGGAATATTTTTAGACTTTTAAACGCTTTTGAAGTCATTGACCCTAACAACTTGCTCTCAAAATTACCCTCATGTGGAATTCATGGTATAGCCCTAGATTGGATAATCTTAAACATCGATCTCAATGAGTAGAAGTACCATATTGGCACGCAAATTTCTACTTATCTTTCCAATTCTTCGCCAATTGAGCATGGGTTTGAGCTAACCACAACAACAACCACCACCACCACCACCACCACCACCACAACAACCACCACCACCACCACCACCACCACAACAACCACCACCACCACCACCACAACAACAACCACAACAAGAACCACCACCACCACAACAACAACCACAACAAGAACCACCACCACCACAACAACAACCACCACCACCACAACAACAACCACCACCACCACAACAACAACCACCACCACAACAACAACCACCACCACAACAACAACCACCACCACAACAACAACAACCACCACCACCACAACAACAACAACCACCAACAACAACAACCACCACCACCACCAGCACAACAACAACCACCACCACCACAACAACAGCAACAACAACAACAACAACAGCAGCAGCAACAGCAACAACCACATTTTTCCTCAAAACATCCAAAAACCAAAGAGCTATATTTAAAATGCAACAGCTTTTATAATTTTCATAGAAGTACATATTATTTTATGCAAGATGATGTATAAAAGAAACAATAATTGAAATATTTTTTCTCAGGAAACTGAAAGTATTTTAAAGAACAGGAGAATGGGAGAAACGATGACTTATTGTCCTGTGGCTTATGGGACGAATCACGTGCTTTGGAAAGGAAAGGATGATCTACTAGCGAAGTACAAAGGCAAAGTAAGTGTAAAATAAATTAAGAAGTCTTCTAATGTCAAAATGTGTGATAATTATCTTTATTCACAGGTATATACATTTTCTGATGAAGAAGCAATGGAAAAGTTTATGAATGAACCATGGAGTTATGTGAAGCGTCACAAACCAGAAAAATTCTTATCCCCTCTTCGCATATGTATCGTTGGTTTGTAGACTGAAAATGCATTTCTGTTAATTGTAAGCAACATAATATACAACCTCGTTCTGTTTTAACAACCAACCTCTTTCATTTGAAAGGACCTGCGGGTAGTGGAAAAACTTCAGTGGGGAAATTATTAGCTCGAAGCCTTGGATTATTTCACAAAGATTTGGCATTAGAAATAAATCGAACCATAATTCCAAAATGCAAACCTCTGGGAAGGAAAGTGCAATATTTAGAAGGAAGATATATGTAAGAAACCCAAGAAGGAGCTACATATATTGAGAGATTAATTTCACAAATTCTGATCATATATTTTTCTCTTTTTGCAGAAAGAATGAATCTAATGCGAGACCATCAGAAGAAACATTTCAAGGAGAACAACCACAAATCGAAGGAAATGAAGGCGAACAATCTCAAATAAATGAATCAGAGAATGAAATAAATGTTGATGTAGAAAACAGAAAATTAAGAGAATCAATTGAACAATACTTAACAGATGGAACTCCTATGCCAGAGACAGTGTTATCAAAAATTTTGGCTCCTTTATGGAAAGATGAACCATTTCTTTGTAATGGTTTTGTTTTGTCTGGATTTCCCTGGCATCCAGAAGATGTTGATATAATGAAGAAAAATTATTTTATTCCAGATGTGATAATATATCTCTCTGTAAGTATACATTTTGGTAATGAGAAACAGGCCAAAAGATAAACTAATAGTGCACAAACTTTCTCATGGTATTTCTAGCATTTATATAGTATTAGACATTGTATTGTATTAATTCTTTAGCCATTTGTTGAAACTCTCATCAGCAAAAGAAGAATGTAAATTCCAAATTTGCAATTGTTTAAAGTTCACACATTTTAATGAAAATCAAACTTATACTATATTTATTTGTGCTTTTTGCTCAACTTGAGAAAAAATTAAGAAAAGAACTTCCAGGATGGGTGGGAATGAAAACATGGCATGTAGATTAGCAAGCAGTCTGAAGATGAAGCCGTAAGGCTACAGAGGCAGATGGTAGCAAGTGACTGATAGTTTCATTTAAACAATAATTTGATAAATGGGTATAGTAGAAAATAACAAAATATTCATAACTTCACTCAAAATTACTCAAAAACTAATAATTTTTCCAAAAAAATAGACTTGAAATAATTTTAAGATCTAATATTCAGGAATGGATTGCATTGAGTATCTTTAGCTTCATTGACAGACATAAAGGACACTTTCAAAAGACAAAAAAGTTGGAAGAAACTCATGCAATTTTCAAAATTCCAGAGATTTGAATGGAAATAGGACCAATGCTTTATTATTAAAAGAATCAGACACTATTAGTGCAAAAAATGCGAAGTCGTTTTCTAGAAAATTTTGATTGCATTTCTTTCTTGTAGTTGTAGAAAGACAAAAAAATATTTTGCAATCAGAAAATTCAGAGTTCAATGAAAATAGAACCTGTACTATTTTTGTAAATGTACTTTGTTCTCTCAAAGAAAAGTAAAACAAAAATTTAGAGCCATTTTTTTAAAGAAAATATTGTGTGTGAAAGCTTGATGCAAAGTACCACCCAAAATCAAAATATCCATTTCCAATTCATAGGGCCTTAAGTGCCATCACTAGGGGGCTGATTGTAATAAAATGTCATTATTTTTCTTTTCATTTTAGAATAATGTTGTTTAGTTTCGAAATTCATTTTAGAAAATCATCATCATTTTTTATCAATTTCAGAAAATAAGTCATTTTTTAACTTTTCCCGTCATTTTAATGCATTTTGCTGATTTAATCGATTTTAATATCATTTTAATGGTTCTTGCTTCATATAAAATTTACGAGATGGAACAAATGTTCTCTTCAGAATTCCTGAGTACCTGGTAGCCTATTTCATTTCTTCGCTCAAATGTCATGTCAGCCTTTGTGAGTATGTAATCTAAGGTTCCTGTGATGCTTGGCAGCATCATTGGCGATTCAGCTGATTTCGAGATAAAGACAGATTTACAGGTAAAGATCAGACCAAACCAAAAGTTTAAAGCTGAAGTCTCTACAATGAATAGAAGCAGCCTTCAACGAATACATCAGTAACATATCCAACAGCTTAAGTTGTTCATCTGAACTGGTTTTAATCACGTTTTTAAGTCATTTTACTTTGCTTTTAGGGCATTTTTAAAACATTTTAAGAGCATTCAATTGATCATTCTTGGTGATGTTTTAGGTCATCAAAATCCGCCCCCTAGTGATCACATCGATCAGGTAATATCAATTTTTGAGAAAATCCTTTGAATGGTTTGCATGATAGTGTTGTATAAAGATTTTTCACTGTAAACCAATTTCCTGGTATCAAGGATTAACAAAATGTAGATTCTGACTTCTAAATGTAGAGAAAGTAATTTACTACATCCACTTTTTTGGTATTAGGGACCCACAATATATTTTCAGTTGAAAAATAGGCACTTTCACATCAGCATATTTTCTCTTTATGAGGTAAAGTATACAAGAAAGTAAAAAGAAAATTTTAATTTAGAATTCCATTGTACTTACAAATATTTCCAACTAGTGCTACAACAGCTCATACTTTCTCACATTACTTCTAAATTTGAAGAAATTCAGAGTTCAACAAAAATGAGACCTGCATCAGTCTTTTAAACGTCTTTTGTTTTATGTGTGGTAAAAATCTAAGTAAAACATTTGAAGCAGTTTTTGAGAAAATGTGTTCTTTATAAATCACATTAATTTCACTCAGAATTACTCACGTTTTCAAAAAACTATACATGACCTTTTTTAAAGAGGTGATATTTTCAAACAAATTTTATTGAAGGCAAAAATCTTTATGTTCTCAACTTTGTAGTTTTGAAATTTTAACTTTTTGCAATTTTTGAAAATAGAGAGTTTGCCTGAAAGAAGACTAGCATCAATATTTTTACCATCCTTCAATACAACGCAAATATAATAAATTCAATACAATATGCAACTATTTAGATTTTCAAAAAATTGGGCATGATATTTCAAGAATTGTCTTTAAAGAACATATTTCATTCAGGGAAAAAAATATTTCTTCAATATTGTAGTTGTAGAAAGATGCTGAAACCTTTGGCAATTTTCTGCCCATTTTCTGCAGACCTGCCCATTTCTCTTAAGCGTCCTATACACTATCAGACAACAAAGGTTAATAAAAGAAACGGGAGCAATTTTTAAGTTAATTTTGAAAATGTTGTGGCTTCATGTAAAGTAACCTCAAAAATTAAAATATCTGTTTCAAACTCAGACAGCTGCAATTCATTTACATTGATTGAGAAAATTTCAGAGAAAAATCAGGTGAATGGTTTTCGCACTAGCTTTGACCATGGACAGACAGACGTTTTTCATGACAAAACATGAATTCTGACTACACAATTTTCTATATGCTACATTAAATAGCATACACTTCCCACTTAAAGGCGTGGTAACTAGGTATATTCTAGGCATTGTCGGATCCCCTGGGTTCCCTAGACTTCCCCACGGGACCAAGAAGTTCATTTTCTGCATTTACTGCCAGCAATGCTAAATTGCTCCATCGTAATTTACAAATTGTGTGTAAATCTTAATAGAGCATCTGAGAGCAATTAACGAGATAGTCAGTAAATCTCCCTGAGACATGATCCCCAACGTCTTGAGGGCACTGACTGTTGATTGTGGCATAGCCCCAGAAGTTCCAACCACCACAGGCAGGATTCTGGCGTTGGGCACTCCATGAAGTTGGGCTGCCAGGGGAATGACTGGTTGGTACTTTACCACTTTTTCCTCCCCTGCTTTTAGAAGGTTAGACCCATCCTCGTGGCGGACAGTCACATCGACCACATGGACCCCCTCCCGGCTTTTTATTACCAGGTCAGGTCTGAGTCTAACCCCTTCGGCAACGGAGAAAGTGGCTTCCGCAGACACCACAGTGTCTGATATCCGGAGCATCTTCCCCTCTATAAAGTTCTTTATCTCGTCATGACGCTTTATTCTAGCTGGTTTCGTAAAAATGCACTGACCGAGGATGTGATTCATAGTTTCTACCACTGTATTGCACTTCCTGCAGTATACATCCTCTCTGGACCTTCCTCTACTAAGAGTAGTTTTATTGGCAGCGGTATTTGATCTCAATTGGAGAGCAGTGATAAAAAGACCAGGTTTCAGAAGATTATAGTCTTTCAAAAAGGCATTTCCAATCGGATTGTTTATATGCGCCTTAACCACTCTCCCTTGGGATCCCAGCTTCTCCCAGGTGGCTATCTCATCATAGGCGCATTTCTTCTTATAAGATCTTAAATCTTGTTCGGTATAGGGCCAGTTGAGTCTCAATTCTTTGGCAGTTTTAAATGTCCGTTGGTAGAAACTCGGACAGGAGCTCAGCCATCTGCAAATGGGATCTGCAGATTTTCCTAGTCGTAACCCTAGGTTCAGCGCTACCCTAGGAACGTGTTGGGCAAGCCGCAGCAATCCCAGTCCTCCATCTCTCTTGGCCAGGTAAAATAAGCCATCTGCAGTACTCATATGCAGGTGTAGGAACTGTTTGACTGCCACTCTGATTTGACAGTCCGCTTCCCTGAGCATCGACATAGATGGCATCGATAAAACTAATTGGTAGAGGTAATGTGGCATTATGTAGGTGTAAAGTAATGCCAATTTCTGAGTGGGCTTTAAATGCGCCTTCTGTAGCCTCGTCACTGCTTCCATCAAATTTGATATGGATGCTTTACATGGGAAGCCGTTCCATGATAGAGTAGTTCACTCCCAAGTATGTTATGGTATGATCATCACTGACCAGAGGAATTCTCTCCCCCAACCTTTCCGGACAAGGGTCTTCAATGAACCAGGATTGTTCAAAGGTTGTAATTTGGAATGATGAGCACTTCGCGACTGACAATGTCATTCCGAGGGCCCCAAGATATTCCACCACAATATCAACCAATTCTTGAGCTCGTAGGGCATCTTTGGCTAACAGCACCAGATCATCAGCAAATGCTAATACGGATACACTCCTTTCCAATAGCGGATATCCCAACATGTTATCCAATTTCTCAAGCAAGCACTCCATAATGAGGTTAAAAAGGAGTGGGGACAAGGGGTCCCCCTGTTTAACTCCTCTACGAATTGGCACTTCAATGCCTTTCGAGGGGTGCTGAATGACTGTGGAAACGTCGGTGTAAGAGTCCATTACCAAATTGGTAAAGGTGTCGGGGATCCCTTTCCTGGATAGAGCCCACCGAATCGCCGCGTGAGGAACAGTGTCAAATGCTTTAGATATGTCTAGCACAGCGCCGACACCACCCTCTACTTTTTTCATGTCACTGACTGCTTCGTGAAGAATTTGAACGTTGGCGAAACAGCCAAGTTCAGGAATAAAACCTTTTTGCCGTGGATTGAACGTCACCATGGATCGAATGCGTTTGTCCATAATGCCCCAAAAGATTCTGCACAGCAGGGAACTAATTGTGTTGGGGCGATAGTTAGTGACAAACTTATTATCCTTACCCTCTTTTGGTATAAGGATGGTGCGATTTGCTTTCCACCCAGAAGACACAAAACCAGTGTATAAAATTTGGGTGTACAATAGGGACAATATTTCAATTTTTGCTCCTGAAGATATATTGCTAACTTTTATCTTATCTGGTCCTGGAGCTGTGTGTTAGAGGAAGTAATTTACTCTAAATAGGAAACAAATTTATCTATTTGTTCATTCCAAGACCTGGTAATAATGATTTTCTGTCGAAAATTCACCGTTTCCTGATGCATGATCACAATACTTTCTCTTCTTAGGAAGTAAGGATAAGAAAATAAAAATTATACATTGTAACTTTGAGTAAATCCCCTAACTTACAAAATATTACATATCTCAGTTTTGAGTAAAAAGAATTTATACTGAGTTCTCAAATGTTTTTAATATTTTTGCATGTTATTAATAAAAGGATACGAACTCTTCACAAAAAATTAATGTTTCATACTGTAACTGCTCTTTTTCCCTACAATATATATTATAATAAAATCTGAGCATATATTTTTCCTATCATATTTATACAGGGTTTAGCTGCTGTCAGGGAAAATTTATATCATCATAGGTTTGATAGTCTGCCTCTACAGGAATTCAAGTTAAAACAAAAATATTTTGTATTATTTTAAACCACCTCCTGGTATTTATTACAGGAAATATTATGTTTTCTGCTCCTGTTGATTCGGCACCAGTTGTAACTAATATCACCTTTGCTGTGAATGAATAACAAAAAGCAAAAGAAAACAAACGACATACTTGATTGACACAACAATTTGTTGTTATTAAATAAAGAATCTATTACAATCCTCCCTCGTTTGTTTGCACGCTTGGCTGTTCTCCTCGTTATAATTAATTCTTAAAGAATGAAAATAAAATTTAATTCTGCTTATGACATAACTTCATCTTCTTACAGTAATAATTCGAAAATTTCAACCCAAGTGTCCCCATTTTACTTTCCTTTATGAATATTCCTTCTGCCTTCTTGACCGATGCATTGTTCATTTCAATTCCATTTTACTATGTTTTGTAACTCCCTCGATGATCCATGACACCACACACATAATTTTCCTTCATTACTGATTTTAATTCCATGACATAAAATACTTCCCACCTAGTCACGTTGTTTACGTTCTGCTATCTTTAAAATTAATGCACAGACATCGCGAGCAGCCCTCTCTTGATCTGAATACTATCAGCACCCAATCCGTTCTCCCTGCGATCTGTAGTCCATAAATGCCGGATCAGTTCTCGTTTTTTCATATTATGCGCCTTTCAACTATCTCCCTCTCCGGTTTTCTTCTTCCGGTATGATGCACAGTACATTTCATTTCTCGCATGAGCTCCTATCCTGATTGGTTGTTCGTTCGTCCATATTAACTCATTTATTCCTGACTTTATCCTAATTCTTTCGTAAATTACTTATTCTCCCACGGATTTTCTTATGTGTCCTTTTCTACTTAAACAAAACATGTAAGTGTTCTGCTTCGCCCCCTTCACTCACTCAAATTAATATTTTTCCGTGTTTCCTAAACAATCGCATTTTTGCATCAATTTCCTTTGTCCATTGTTGCGTCTATCGTGATTACTGCGATTTATTAAATTTATATTATTTTCCCTAGTATTTTATATTCTCCTTGTGATAAACCATCACAATACAATGACAATTAATGCCCTACAATAATAAAATTACATCATTGCCTATTTCACATTTAGATTCCTAATGAAGAAATTGCCAAATCACGGCTTCTACAAGAAATGAAAGAATTTCAAGAGAAAGAAATTGCAAAACAAAAACGGAAAGCTGAAAAAGGTATTCCTCAAATTATCTCAAAAGTTTTATATTACATTTAATCTCAGGACATTATTACATTCCGCCTTGCTTCTCTTGCAGAACAAGCACGACTAGCAGCACTTGCTGCGGAAGGTGTACACGATTCATCATCCTTACATTTGGTATGGAAGAATAATTAGGTAATAAAAATCTTTATTGAATTCATTTAAAACTATTAATCATATGTATCCTCTTTTGTAACACTAGGAATTACAAGATTTCTTATTAACACACCTACAACAGGCATTATCATATGAACTAGTAGGGGAGCATGATGAAATCACTGCAGTGGAAAATGAATTTGAAGGTGAAGGTGAAGAAGAGGAAGACCTACAAGAAATACTGCGAATGCAATATGAAGACGACATTCAAGAATGGTTCATTAGTGATATGGAGAAATTAGAAACCATTAGGGTAATGCATTTTATTGAGACAGCTAAAATTTAAATATATTGATCTTATCTCATGTACCACATTTGCAAAGTTGCATGATTCATGAAGGGAGGAAAATGTGAAAGTCCTTGGTGAAAAAGTTCATTCTTTTTAATGGAAATGAACAATCAGAATTGGTATACTATTTAATTAACTTGCAGTAATACTAATGATAATTGATCCAATTCATTCAATGTATCTAGAATTTTTGTGATGTCTACATTCTTATAAAATTCTCCCAATTTTTAGAGAGCAATATCACTATGGATGAAAGAAATACAATAAGCTTTTAATGTAATGCTTTGTTCAGTGATAATTTATGGGATAAATTTGAATAGAGCAATATCAAAACATTATGAACAAAACTAATTGTAGTGTAAACTAGTTTAAGTGGAAGAGGTGATGGCATCAAATCACACAGATGTTTCGTAATTGACCTGCTCGTTCATTTTGCTCATACCCAATCTGAAGCTCATCATTCCCATCTAAAACCTATTTCTTCCCATTATCCTGCAAAGAAGAATAGATCTTTGTCAAAGATAACTTAGAACAAAATGGATTGTTTAGATTGATAGAAAACAACAATGTTTTTATTTTTGCATTACCAGTAACCAAAGATAAAGCTGTAGATGGGCAGGGCTGAGTAGAGATTCTCTGGGGACCCCAAAAACAAAAAATAAAATTATATGATATGATATATCACTCGAATCCCTTATTTTTAATTTCATTTTTGAATGTGATTAATAACAGCTTGACAAACATAAAAGTGCATACCTGTCCTGAATAAAAACCAGTAGAAATATTTTTTATTTTTGTATTCACTTTTTACCCTTATGTTAAATTACATTTTAGACTCTGGCAGAAGAACATGGTTTTAACTGGCTTGAAATGAATGCAGTCAATGAAACACAAGATGTTTGCCTTCGTATAGTACATGAAATATATCCTTTGAAACTGAGAAGGTATTATCGCTTTCAAATTCCACAAATTCAGGTCACTTAAACGAAAATATATTCATATAATATCTACATACATATATAATATATACATATTTCAGCTCATCCACATTTGAACAAACATTTCCCATTACATTTGAAGAAGCAGAACAACTTCTAAAAACAGGATATTACTTTTTGAGCGAGTTTGGAAGATGGTGTCCAGTACAAGTAAATGCAATGTGATAGTGTATATATTTTACAACTTAAGTCTATTGAATCAAATCTTAAATTGAGAAATATGCTGTGTTTCAGCTGGCTGCTAGAGAAACTCCTATTCAATTATTTGAGCCCATGAATCAGAAAGCTCAAGTATTTCCAGTAATACACCGACGGTTCATCTATTTCTTAGGTTGTTCACATAATTATTGACATTGAAACAATAATTTCAAACACAACTGTAATTAATTGACAGTAAATGAGCTTAATTTGAAAAGCATTTAGATTTTATAACTTGAGAGAAACAAAAAAAAAGGCCATCAAAGATGCATGAAAACAGGAAGAACTATAAATTTTTTTACTTACATTAACTAATTATTTTATAATAGAATTGTCAAATAACTTTAAAGCTCATTTTGCTCTAAATTTCATCATGGTTCAATAAATATGTTAAATTAATTTAATCTAAAACATTAAGAAATTATGTTTACAAACAAATTATTTATATATAGAAATACAAAATTTTTACTAATTAGCCTAATTTCTTTTACGTGAATCAAAGGAGGCCAAGAAAATTTAACTCTGTTTCAAAAAGATCCTCTGAAATACATATCAAATGCTCAAGCACTGCCTTCAATACCTGTAAAAATTGGAATAATTGGTCCACCAAAAAGTGGGAAGTCAACCTGTAAGTACTGTTAAAAAAAAAAAATAATAATAATTTAAGAAAGTATTTTTGGATTTAATGTGGACAAAAATTAAATTTGTTTAAAACAGTAGCTAAACGTCTATCAAAGGAACTCAATATCAAAGTAATAACAATAGGACAAGCAATCCGCTATGTCTTGGAAGATTTAAGCTGGACTGAACTGGCACTTGCAGTAGATGATGTTTTGAGGGAAGGTGAAGTGATTCCAGCAAAAATGGCGATGCGTTGTGTTGAAGCAGCTTCCATGGATCCCAGGTATTGAAAATGGCCATATGCAATAGTTGATCCATAACAGAACCAAGGGTTGGAATGCTACTGTTCATCAAAGAGGAAGTATCTTCTTAACAGAATTGAAATTTAAATGCTGGTTTTGAAGAAATATGTAGTATTCATTTCAGTTCACTACATTATCTGATTTCCTTTATAATGTCATAATTCTTTTCCTGCAAACCATTGGATAACTATTCTAACCAACAAAAGTAGGACATAAGCATGACCAATCTTGCAAAATACAATTATGAAATTTCCAGGAGTGCAACCCAAGGATATGTGTTTGATGGTTTTCCTGCAACAACGGACCAAATCAACGAAATGGCTTCACTAAATTTATTCCCTTATGTTATTATAAATCTGGACTGTAATTTATTAACATGTGTGTCCAGATTACAGTCACAAGATGAAACCTTTTTCAGGTAAACATAACACTCCTTAAAAAAATTGGCTGCATTTTGTATTTCCAGTTTCATCAAAGATATTTATTTTCCTGTTCAGTATTATTTTGATGTTACTATATTTATGCAGTAAAGTCAATACGGAATCTTAAGGGACTAGTTTTTTTTCTGCTGTTAAAAAGATTCCACATTATACAATGTAATACCAAAAAGGAAGTTTTACTGCAATTCCAGACAAATTCATTCCACCATGTTTTATTTTCTTTAATGATGAAAGTTCACTCAAACCGAACAAGGCAATTATTATCTCATTGCTAATGTCAATTGTCCAACAAAAGGAGAAGGGAAAACCGTTTTTGCTTGTTTTCATTGGAAAGAGTAATTTAAAAATCTAGTTATAGGTAACTTTAAAAATTCAATTAATTCAAAAATGAGGAACAATAAAAAATAATTTAAAATGAGAGAATTACAACTACAGTGAAAAGAAGGTAGCAACTTCATTTCTACTTATTACACTGTATGAAATTAAAAGCAAAGAAATATAATTACTTTATGTGTGTTTTAGATGGAAACATTTCTTAATTAACATTTTAAAATATTTTTAGAATTTCTGATAACTCCTTTTCTACTTCACTAGTATTTCAAAGTGAAGTGTCACAATAACTTCTGATGTCAGAAAGAAATGTCTGAAACTAATATACTTACATACAGTAGACTACTATTTGGATATCACATCTGCAAAAGAGACTTAATAGTACATTGAAAAATCGTAAGCAATGTACATACAGCAATTATAATACATGCAAATTTTTGTTTTCTCAAGTCGAACACCTATCTTCTCATCTCAATTACTCCAGCATAAATATAGCTGCTGGTATCCTATATTTTCACAAGTCAAAAGGCAACTGAATTCTGAGTATCACAATGTGGAAACCCTTGATGCCAATCATGTTATATGGTGGTTGCATGAAAGGACAACAGATCATCTCTACAAAATAATGAAAAGCATTTATGATTACTACGCTGATGTTACACTAGGTAACTATTAAAAAATGTTTGGATTTCTTCATTTCGGAGAAATTTTTAATCCAAAACCGATTCCTTTTTTAGGCAAACCAGGAAAACTGGAGTACATGTGTATCACACCGAATGAATTCAAAGATAGACAGAGCAAATATTTGCACTTCTGCCCAGGATGTTTACAAAACGGTCGTCTGAATAGTGGAGGAACGCCTCCAGATAAAAAAGGTCTAGTTCAATACAAGGTATGTCTTCAATTATCAACACACCCACCCAAAAATACACAATGTTAAGAAAAGATTGAAATATTTATGAAACATCCTATCCTTCTGTGCTGTATGGCAAATGTCAATTTCCCTCAACAACCAAAACTGCATTAAACTTCATCTACAAGGTTTGCTAGACATCACTAAGTACTGACATTCTATGGTGAATTTATTGGATGTGACAAGGTCTCAGAATGGGGTGATATTCCTAACACATTCCTTAAAGCAGCAATTAAAATTCAACCCAAGTATGGTTTTCTATGTGTGCGTCTCTGAAGTGTTATCTTTTCCTGATTCTAGAAAAAGCTCAATTGATTACACTAATTTAGAAGCACTTCAATAGCAGTGGTTATTGGTGCCCATATCAAATTATCTTACAAAATTTTAATTTTAAAAGATTTTGTAATTTTGATCTAACAACTGTGTAAGCAACTCTCTACTTAATTAGAAGCAGATGTTGGTAGTTGAATAACTTAAAATGTAAACCTTCAGGCTGCACAAGATTACCAAAAAGTGCATGGCGATGAAGAAGTAGAATTAAAATCTAACTGTACAGAGGCCAAGATAAATTTTAAAAGCAAATAGCTTAAATTATAATTTATAATGCTATCTTCACAGAAACAATTACATGGCCAGAATATAAAAAACATTATTTTACATTCTAAATAATGGAATATTTTAGGTGCACTATTATTGGATTTGTGAATCACACTTCAATGACTTCTTGAAAAACCCGTTGGAATTCATTCCTCCTACAAATATATCAGAACTCCCAGATCATTTACCTCATATCCCAACAGAAGATGATGATGATCTGGAGTTAGCAAATGATGGTTACTGTATTGTTACTTATGCTGATAGCATACCGTAAGTAAATAATAAATCAATACTGAAAGAAAAGCACTGACAAGATTAAGTTCCAATAAGCATTTACTGTAAATACGAGTTAAAAAACACACTTCAAAAATACTTTCTTTTCAATACTGAACTCTTCAGGAAGTTCACTGAACTTCTAGAAATGATTACAGAATAATTTATAAATAACATGTATGAACGCAAATCGAAACTTCAAATCAATTGTAAGGAACTTGGTCTTCAGTTCAACCAGTACTTTAGGAAAAGATATGTTGACTAATGCATTACGAAGTTAATAGGTTTTTACCTAAATTGTGCCATTTTAGGGAACGAATACTCCTGAAAGGCTCTCCAGAATATTCAGTAATATATGGAAATAAAAAATACATGTTTGCAAGTGCTGAACAAAGAGAAAAATTTTTAAGTGACCCCTCATATTATGGTGATAAAAAAATATGTATGCTACCTCTTAGAATGGCAGCCATGAATGTAAGTACAGATAATTTTTCTTCCTATTGTAACTAGACCCGATGTTAAGCACTATAAAAATTAAAAATTGACAGGGAACCCGGCCTACTAATATTGCCTGTGAATGTACATACGCTTACAAAACTGATTCACAAATCAGTGTTTTTTGTCAAAAATGATTTACTCAAGCAGGAGAACAAATGTTCAGCTAATACTGATGTCTATAACTATAACACTCGAGGTAGTAATCATATTCATCAGGTGTCAGTATCAACAGCCCACAACAAAATGTTCACATACAATACATGTATATTATTTTATAACACATTACCAGATGGCATTAAATGATTAAATTCGATAAACAAGTTTAAGTGTCAAGTAAAATCTTTTCTGCTGAATAACTGTTTCTATACAATTAGAGACGATTCCGAGCCTCAAAAAGGAAAGTAATATTAATTTTAACAATGATTTTGAAGGTATTAATGACCATTTGGACTGTATAATTCTAAACAACTTGTAACAACTATTGTACCTCAGCTTCTGAGTCAACAACCCCCATTTTGGTCAAGGTTTTCATTCGGTTTCCTTGACCTTTTGAGCGAATGCCAAGATAGCCTCTTGTTTTGCTTCTGGACATAATGTAACTTCACTACCTGTGCACGTCTTTTAGAGTTCTGTGTGTAACATAGTTACTCAAATTATCATTCTCCAATGTTCTCATGGCAAGAAGTCCTCCATGAAGGGCATGAAGGGATAATAGCCAAACTCTAGCTGATTTGCCGTTGAAAACACTTATTATACTGGAGTGAATTTTCCTTATACATTTTTGCCAAAAATACTCATTTCACCTCCATTCAGATTTCAACATTTATATGGGTTAGGGTAGGGATCCCAAAATTTCAGAAAACGTCCACAGAATACACTTCTCCCCATAGCATGTCACACACAGCTTTTAACTGTTTTTAACATTAAATACATCATATAATAATAATAATTTAGAACAGGCAACAAAATTAAATCACTTTAAACAATATTTAATTAATAATGTGTCCAAAAAACACAACTGAGCAACTTTGCATAATGGAAGCAATTACACCACTATGAATTCTCGCACAATAGCACTAGATCAGCTGACAGATCTCTGCAGTTATTAACTGTTATTGATTGTACATAACCATGCAACAATATTGTTACTTGATATAATCACATCCTGTTTTTTGCACTTTCAAATTCTATTTTCTATTAGACAACCATTTTTCCAAACAAAGTGAGTTACAACATTGTGACATACTTATAGAGCATTATAATGTTAGAACTGATTTCATTTAAAACAATGTTTTCACATTACTATAGTTGCGTTTTTCTAACGTGGCATCTGTGAATAGTATCTCCAAGATGGAATTCGGCATGACTTTTTGTGTCATTCTCAGTCCAGCTGCAAGTCACTTGATTGCAGCACTGCTTGATATGGTCGCAATCCTGCAACATCTTGTGGCAGGACCAAGAAAGACACAAAAAGTCATGCTGAATTCCATCTTGGAGATACTACCCACAGATGCCACATAAAAAAAAAAGGATAGGGAGGAGCTACTGGAAAAGATTTGCATGTAGTACTCTTCACTTGTTTTACTACGTTTTTGTTTACTGTATGTTTCTCAATTTTTATTCGCAACAGATCAAGGATGTCAATTAGTTTATGAGGAATGTTATTTCATACAGAAAACAAAAACTTAGTAAAACAACAGTTGAAGAGTACTCTATGCAAATATAAATGGAACTGGGAAATGGTATAAATGCCGCAACATCGAAAATGCATTTTATTTCATTGAAACTACTTCACGTGCCTTCACCAGTAGCATAGAGAAGAGCAAAAAGTGCAAAAGCCCACCCGCCGTACTTCAAACACTGTCTAAATAACAGACTTCCATGCAACTCCAGTACATTTTCTGTAGGGAGTGATACTAATGCCAGCAGTCCCGATGAACAGAATATTATTTATTGCTGACATAATGCTCCCTGCACCTTGCACTTGCATCAGTTTCTAGAGACATTTCGCATGGCACTCATCTCATTCCCAAGAAATGTAACTTTGGTGCACTTGTGTGTCTAAACAGGGAAGACAGCACTTTTATTTCCCACAATTTTTGATTTTGATTCTTATACTGTTTCCCAGCTCCACTTCAGTTATTACTGACAACCGTTGACATCAATAGGTAAAATTACACTTATATTACTTCAAAACATGACATGCAAGTGCAAATGCAGCGGCCCATTCCTGAAGGGGCTTCAGCTCCTTCCTTTCCCATGAACTATTGAAATATATTCAGAAATTTGATTTTTAAAATTTTTTTATAGTAACAAGTCATTCAAGATCTCAATTAAATACATAAAAAATAACTAAAGAGCATAAAAAAAAGTCTTTAATTCAGAATGAAAAATTCCCCAAAAATAATAAAACAAGTTGGCTGGACACTACCTCTATAATCCCCTCCCATCACTAGACAAATCCTGGTTTCACCACTGTGCATTCATGATGGAGAAAATGTAATGCTCAAGCACTCATTCAAACACACTTTTAATACTATACAGATGCATATTTCTTGCAAATACAATTCTGCAGACACACAACAAATGGTTTTAACTAAATCTACCTAATTTAAGAACTCTTACCATGCAATCACAGAATTGAATGCTGCATACAAGCATTTTCTTCCTTCTGCATACAGGGAACGTACCATAAACCAACTTGTTTGACTAATTTTTAATTTGTTCAAGGTTCTTAGATTTCCTACTCTTGGATTTCTGGAACAAACAGTCAGCACTCATCTTCATTCTGCTCTCCTTGGTGTAGGAACAGAAAGACCAAAATATCCAGGTCTTCCTTTGGATCTCTCTGCAGCTATTTATTTAGGATATTATTTAAAATGTAAGATTATAAGTTCCCAAATTTCATTCAAACTAAATTATTCTCTCATTTCACAATTACATTTCATATATTTTACAATTTTAGTGATAAACTCTGCCACATCTGCTGCACAAATTGAAATGCTAACAAAAGCACAAGAAGAATTTCTGCATCGGTGCAATATTCTTAAAAAATTTTGTCACAAAACGAAAATACGTAATCCCCTCCTATTACACCCTGAAGATGAAGGAGAAGAAAAAATACCAAAAACAGCCTTCAATGAAGAAGACTTATAAATCGAACGAGTATGTTTTCTTAGATAATATAAAAACCACAAGACCTACAAAATGTACTATTTGAACAATAAACCTTAAAGAATCACTTGGAAACTGTTTAAGAAAGAAAACTAACAGCACATTTTTTGGAAAGAATAATTTTATTAGAAAAATTTAAGAGTTAATAATGTACAGTTTATAATATTGCCATTAAACAATATTCACTTAATGAAGATGTACTAGTTCTAGGAGTCAATAACATAGTTCGGGTGAACAACCAACATAGGATCCTCTTCAGAAGATTCTTCATCACCTTTCAGACCTGTGCTAATCAATGGTATGATAACTTGATCCTGAAATGGATGAAAAAAGAATAAAATATTTACAATTTTATACTCTACTATCATTTTTGACACTGTAGAACACTATTTCCCACCTCTCTTCCCCCTATACTACAAAAGATATCGGGTTAAAAAATTTAAAATTCCATGTTTGTAAGCAATATATCCCTGTGTCAATTGTAAACCATTGAATGTGAAAATCACTATTTTTCCAGACTCCATTAATTAAATCACCGTTTTCATCAAGAGTCATTTGTATTTTACAGGTGAGATTTAGAGCTTTCCAAAGGGAAATATTTGCTATGCAGTAGTGTGTATTGCCTCTGAAGCAACTGCCAAAAGATGAAATGAAAACATAATATAATGAAAGACAAACTTGATCACATTCAATGCTTTACAGATAACACAACCGTACCTTCTTTTAAAATTCATTTTCACAGATGAAATGAATGATATGTATGTACACATAAATTTGTATTATGTACCATCATTACTCACCAGTACAAAAGCATACTCACATGATAGATCAATCTGTCGATTACTTTTTCTACCACTCCTTTACGTTCCAGAAGCTCTTCTTCTGATTCCAAAACCTCTTGAATTTTTTCTAAATACCAATGTATAACTTCACTGCGACGCATTCCTTCCACACCAGAACCTATAATTTTTCCAATAAAAATACTACGTTATGCTCTATTATCATTTTGACCCCAAAGAACAAAATTGCAGAATATAATTTCAGATCAAAATATTTTAAAAACTAGACTACAAGGTAATTTTTAGCAGAGAATGCCTTAAAAACACCTCAACCATGAGGAGTTCATGTCACTGAAAGTAAATGTATCAACTATCAAGTATTTTATATTTAACTTACGTGTTTGTTCAGCTTCAATTTCTTTATTTCTTATGTGAGTCACCAGCATATTTGACAGAGATTTGTATTCCTCAAATGGAAGAGTCAATTTTTTCTTTGCAACAACCTCTTCACCTAAATTAATATGAAGAATGGTTTATCACAACCCACTATAGAAAATAATTCAGCATTGGTGATGACCAAAATCTGCTTTAAACTGATCAAGTAAATCTCACTTAACACATGGGGATTTACCTTCTTGAGGAGTTTCTCTCTGCTCCTTTTCTGCTTCATCGACTGCCATGGGCTCATCTGCTCCTTCTTCTAAATGAATATCAGGTTGTTCTACCCGGATAATTGATTTATTCAATAAACGGTATGCTTCAGTTACATGTTTTGGAAGAACCTAGAAATTTAAGTAGTATATTACAATGGCATTAGAAAATGTTTGAAAGGAAGGATTCTATAAATGATAGAAGAAACTTCAAAGACAATTTGTAGTAAGTGCAAAGTACACTTTATATTTTGGAGGGCTAAATGCTCATCACAATGCTTGGATAATTAATTTCCTAAGAGCCAAAACTTCACATTTATTTCAATTTCACTTCAAAATTTGCAACAAGAGCAGGAGCAATTTTTGCAACTGCATTACTCTCAAGCTAACAGCTGCTTTTGCAATTAAAGAAATATTTTTGGGAGGCCTTCTGGAATACAGAAACTGGAATTCTATTCAGTCCCCCCAACATGGCCTGCTGTACTGCCTGGACTGTGCCCAGGCAAACACATTTCAGCATGAACTCTTGAGACTGCGGAAGAGGAAGAAGTCTGGGAGAACATCTGGGCTGCAGGATGAATAGGGAAGTGTTAGCGTGTATTGTACTCCCTCCAGAATGAGTGCAGAGTAGCACAGTGCGTTATAAGGCCCAGTGAATGCAAATTACTTGTTTTTCGCAGTTGCTTAGACTTCCATGTAGAAAATCGAATCCATGGCCTATACAAAAGGCACAAACTGACTGTGAATCATCTGAGCAATCAACATCTTCAACACTCTTTCTTCTCGAAACAACTTGTGCTGCTTGATCTGGATCTCCCCATGGAATCATCTCCATAAGGTCTCCAGACTTTGCCAAGACTTTTATTTGCGGGCCTGCCATGTTTTATGCAAAAATTAATGTCACGCTGTTTGAATAAACAATCATGTCGGAGTATGATGAAGTGGATTACTTGACTCACAATCTATACTTTGCTAAGGGTTGGATGCCAGTTGCTGGTCTTCCCTACAACACCCACCGACAGAGACCACCCTACGTCCCTCCTTGTCATGAAAAATTTAATCCCACTACTTTTGGGACAAATCCTTAGTTAAAAAATACCTTGACAGTCATACCCAAAACATGAAATACCAAGAGAATTCAGAAATGTGTATCCAACTTCAAGTGTTCCAGTAAATGTAGGTTTACTGTATTAGTTCAGAACAGTACTGTATTAGTTTATTGTACTTGTTCATTTTTACTCTTCACAGGTGGCTAGGGGCCAGATTCACAAACTGCCAAGTAAAGTTAAGAGTAGTTACACTCTACGATACTTATTCTCAAGTAGAATATAAGCATTTCACCTCACTTCTGGTGGGTAATTTCACTGTAGAATACATACTCTTATTTACTCTGTGAACCTGCTGAATGTGAGGACATCGTCTTCCTCCCAGTCAGAAGTTCATGCTGAAATGTGATTCTCTGGGCATAGTCCAGGCAATGCAGCAAGGGGACTCAATAGAATTCCAGTTTCTGCATTCGAGAAGCAAGTTATACTTCTTTAACTGCAAAAGCACCAGAGTTGGCTTGACAATAATGCAGCCTTGCTGTCGTGGCAAATTTTGTGGTGAAATTTCAATAATTGTGAAGTTGTGGCTCTTAGGAAATTCATACATAGCATAAAGCGGTTCAAGAGGTGATGAGCAAGTGACGCTGTGCTTGGCAGCGCACTGCCAAGAACTCTTGAAACTGAAATAAATTGACGTCTTGGTATAATAGTGTTATGCGTTGTTGCGATGATTTGAGTTAGCATAGCTTATTTTTTAGTTTTTGTATCTTTATTGCTTAGTACTTCTAGACCTTGTAGTTACTATTTTTCCTTTTGTAATCATATACTTACCACATTTTTTTTTGTAGTATTTACTTGAGTTCTTGTAGTTATTATTTTTCAATGTGTTACTGTATACTTCCTATTATTGCTATAGCATCTTTATTTTACAGTATTTACTTCTAGCTGTAGTTATTTTTCATTTTTATCGCATACTTTCTATTTATTTTTCATTGTTATCTTATAATTAATCCCCCAGCCCCCAAGTTCATAGTTCACCAGAACTTTTCTCTTTTTTATTAGTTTAGTTTTCTGTATACACCAAAAGATAACAAAAGCATCTTCCGAACACCAAAGAAGTGCAAATTGGCAAACTACTGAGAAACATTTACTTGGTTTCATTATGGAGAACTATTTACCACTCATACATAATAACAGGACTGGCAGGGCCACTATGAAACAGAAAGCTGAGGGTTAGCAGAAGGTGGCGAAAATTTATAATTCTCACCCATCAGTGGCCCAGATTAGCTGGAAATTTGAAATCAGAGTGGGAAACATTGAAAAAAATGCAAAGAAGCAATTGTCTAATGTGATGGAAGCAAATAAAATAGGTAAGAGCAAGATTTATGAGTATTAAGCACAATTTATTGGTTTTTGGTCAAAAGGAACCTAGTGTCAAAGTCCCAATCATCATAATTGGAAAACCAATCCATTCTCTCTTGCACCCATCTTGGTCTTCACACTCAAGGATAATATTCGGAATCCTAATTCCTAATATTAGGAATCATCTTTAAAAGCCATCATCACTAGCAGGTTTTTTCCTAAATACCTTATTTGATAAATAAGGGTTTTATACTTGCAGATTAAGCCTGGTTGACTAGAATTTGATTTTCCACTGTCTTTCTATGCCAAGAAACTCGAATGCTGACACAATAAGTTGCAAGAGCAATAAATGTCACATATCTATAATACCTAATTACACTAAGGTGACAAAAGTCTTGGAATATCTTTTAATAACACGTCGAACCTCCTTTTGCTGCAACTCGTGCTGGAACTTGGCATGGGCTCAACAAGTTGTTGGAAGTTCCCTGCAGAAATATCAAGCCATGCTGCCTCTATATCCATCCATAATTGCAAATGTGTGCACGATTTTGTGTAAGAACTGACCTCTCTATTACATCCCATAAATTTTTTGTGGAATTCGTGTCCGGTGATCTGGATGGCCAAATCTTTCGTTTGAATTGTTCAGAACGTTCTTCAAACCATTCACGAACAATTGTGGCTCAGAGTCATGACGTACTGTCGCCCTAAATTTTAAAATTAGCACACAAAATTTTGCAAAACCTACTCAAATTTTTGAAAAATTGTACATGACATAATTTCAAAGTCTATCATTAAAGAACAGATTTCATTAAGGAAAAAAATTCTGTACCTTCAATATTTTAGTTGTAGGAGGACGCTGAAAAAAAATGAACTTTTGCAATTTACAAAAATATCAAGGATTTCAGTGAAAACAATACCTAGCTAAACATAACTATTTCTCGTCAATGATCAGTTGCAGCAGATGACTAAGTCCATTCCATGTTAAAGCAGCCCACACCATTACAGAGCCCCACAACAGTACTTGCACAGTACTTTGTGGTCAACTTGGGTCCATTGCTTCATGGGGTCCACACTTGAACACTACATCAGCTCTTACCAACTGAAAATCGAGACTCATCTAACCAGCCACAGTTTTCCAGTCATCTAGGGACCAATCAATACGGTCACAAGTGCAGAAAAGGCATTGCAGATGACATCATCCTGTTAGTGAAGGCACTCCAGTCTTCTGCTGCAATAGCCCATAGCCAAATTTTGCTGCACTGTCCTAACAGATACGTTCTTCATATATCCCACATTTCTGTATTTTTCCATAATGTTGCTTGTCTCTTGGCAATGACAATTCTACGCAACCGCCGCTACTCTCGGTCATTAAGTGAAGGCCATCAGCCACTGCGTTGTCTATGGTAAGAGGTTATGCCTGAAATTAGATATTCTCAGCACACTCTCGACACTATGGATCTTGGAATATTGAATTCCCTAAAGATTTCCCAATGGAATGTCCCATGCGTCTAGCTCCAACTACCATTCTGCGTTCAAAGTCTGTTAATTCCCATTAATATGTCTGTGAATATAATATAGAGTAATATAGATAAGCTTACTTATTGCCTTTGCAGCTTATTGTTACAAGTATTCAGGTTTCCTCTTGGCATGAAAAGGCAGTGTAAGTGAAAGGATAAATAAACTCATCTTGGATTTGAGTATAAACAGTATATTCCTTTTTCATAATTTTGTGTATTTTGTAACATAGTTTTTTTTCTATAACATGTTTCTTTCATTAAGGTTTTTGGGTGACTGGAGCTTTGCCAGGGAGACCACTGATCTGCCTTTTCTGAATTCAAGGTTGTTCCCTGGTTTTCCAGGTCTGAGAATATACATTTTTCACGTTATTTTTCGGACCTTACTACATTTTTACCTTCTACCGATTACGCAGTAGAGAGAAAGTTGTATAATGGTGCAGGGGAAAAAGTGGTGAATTTTTGGCAGAAAAACTCTTATTGTTGAGCCCTATTAACGAAAAGTGGATAAATCTAGTTGCTAAATTTAGAAAAGAAATCCTCTAACATGTGGGGACGCCAGAATCCATGTTTTGTGGATCCTTGATACCAAAAACTTGGTTGACGGCAAAACATCCGTCCATCTGTTGGACAGTGAACAACACTAGTGGGAAAACCGTTCAGCCCATTTTTTTGAAAATTGATATTCCTTAATCGATCTGGTGATATTGTGGCCTTTAAAATTTGAAATGGATATTTTAATTTTGGGGAAACTTTTCATGAAGCCCCTGGGACATTTTCAAAGAAATGGCTCCATTGATTTTGATTAAATTTTGTTTTTAGATGGTGTGAAGACTGTTTAAGAGAATAGTCCTGGTTTCATGTTTCTTGAAAACCCCAATTTTTTGAAAATTGCCAATGTTCAACATTTTCTGGTGTCTTCCTACAACTACAAGTAAAAAGATAAAGATTTTTCCCTTAATGAACTCTGTTCCTTACACATAGATTTTGCAGCACAGTTTTTTTTATTAAATTTGAACCTTAGAGAAGCTAAAGGAAGCTTAAGAGTGCAGGTCTCATGTAGGCTGATATGCCCAATTTTTCGAAAACTGAAATTAAAAAAATTCTCCATTTTCTTACATCTTCAATTGTGAAGATACGTTTTTTTCTTAATGAAATATGTTCATCAAAAACAGATCTTCAAATAAAGTCATGTTGAATTTTTCGAAAATATAAACATTTTTCTGTGTAATTTGGCATTGTAGTTGCACTTTTGAATTTCATGGGCTTCGTGAACACAATTTGAGAGGCTTTTTGGAAGCTATTGCAATTCTTATAAAAGAAAGTAGATTGATGGAAGGTAACAAAATTAACTTCAAACCAACATATTACTTCGTTACTTCAATAAATTTTGATCGCTGATTATGGTACGTTTCGTTTGGAAAAGTTTGAAATGACTATTGTTCCTGGCTATCAAATAAAAGCTGGTATTCACCACAGGCGCTTCGTTTGAATTGATTGAGTATGGATTATATTAGCATTATTTCTGATTCTTTACATGAAAGAAAAATTGAAAAAATTAAGTACCATAAATCCGTACTAACCTTTTAACTTTAATTTCATATTATTATCTGCGCTGTCTTGGAGAACAAGGCAGTGACGGAAATAGGGTTTACTTTTATTTCCTGGCACGCAACCCTGTCAAGATCTCATGTTCATTCACACTCCCTGTCAATTCGAACACTGTCACTCTTAATTTTCATATAGACTATAAGTAAAGATAGCTTTGACTGCAGTCTTCTACAAAAGAAGTTAAAATTCCCTTTGAACATCACGGACATGATAACATGGTCATTTCAATCAAAAAATAGCAAAGTGGTGCTGCCTATGGCATCAAAGAAGAGGCGCAACCCTACTCGAATCCCAATCTTACATGTATTGTAGAAAAAATAACTAATCGAAACGCAGCTACCGAGTTCTCTGTGAGACATTTGTTCGAACAAATATCTCACCCATGCACAGGCAACCATATAGGTGCTGTGTTGTGCTAGGTACTCTATCCACGATGCACCTATACAAGCAGCAGTGTTTGAAGTTATGTGTGAGTCAAGAACTTCAGAATCTTCAAGAAAACTTTTGAAACTTCTCATAAATACTGTGATTTTAAGACTCGCCATTATCATGTACTGAGTTGAATTCTGCACTTTACTGAATACGATGCCGTATGTGAATTTGGGCTAAATGTTGGGGAAAAATCTGAAAATAATGAAAATCCCAGTTTTCATATCAAATTGCCATTTTTTCCCCGGTTCTTCCAGGCTTTTTCAAATTCCCAGTTTTTTCCGGGGTTTTCAAGGATTCCCGTTTCACTGACCACCCTGTTTGCTGTAAATTATTTCTAGGTAAAATTACTTTAGTTTCCCAACATTGAGTTTTTATCGAAGTACTTTTTCACATATTGCCGCAAATTTGAAGTTTTACAGCATTTGTTATAAATTTGAAATTATTTCTTCAAGCGTTTTTATAATGGATCAGAGAAAAAGAAGACAAAGGTGAAAAAAGAAAGTAAAAAATCACAGAATACATAAGTGATTACTTTTTACCTCATCAGAACACTCCATTTTAGCCATAGATTCAGACAAGCGAATCATACTTTCCAACTGTCGAACTGTTATCCGCCATGTTGATTTAGAATTTCCAGAGCAATCACGCTGCCTCAAATGAGTATACTGCTTTACAAGGAGTTCTGCTGCGTCCTGTAAAATATAGCTTACTTTTAAAATGCTAAACCAAATCAGAATAATGAAACTAGGTTTCCTTCGTGTGATTAAACAATAAGTGATGAAGCAAATTTATAGTTTCATGAATAAAAAACTATATGTATACTAACTTCATTTACGTAGGGTTTGAACTGCCGAGCAAAAGTGATGTACCTAAGAACATCTTCCCTAGAATATACTGCATCAACACTTTCTTGAATGTTACTATGCAGTTCAACAATTTTACGAGCAATGGCATAGTCCACCACCTGTAAGGAATAAGTATATCAAATTCAAAATTTCCCTAATATAGAAATTGAAACCCTTTTGTGTGTCAAAACTGCTGACGTAAGGACAGTCTCAATGCAACAAAGAATCTAGGAACAGAAACATTGCAAACATTACAGAACTTTGAAACACCTAGTTCTTCTGATTTCACACCAATTGGGCTCCGACATACTCCCGACTCAAGTTCCCCTTCTACATCAAGCGCTTGAACATTGTTTTCCAGAATTTTATTTCCTTACAAATACAATTTGACAATTCTCAGCTTATGCCATGTAAATTATAAAATTTACTAAAGGATTAACCAAGGGTCCTACAGAATTGCACAGACTTTCTCATACTACAAGGGTCATTCAAATATAAATCAGAACTTCATTTATTTGTCTTGTGTATTTACTTGATCAGTTCACTGTCCCTAGAAATCTCTGATGGGAACATAGAAAAGAGATAGCCATGCACATGGGCACCATACTCATGTCTGCCATTTCAGAATCACTAGAATGAACAGAAAGTTTTAGTGTCTGTTGCACAAAGTGTATCTATTCATTTTCTCACCAATGAAATTTTGAAGAGACTCAGAGCACATTTCGCCCTGCTTCTCTGAGAAAAACCAGAAGAGTCGAAATGGTCATGATAAAATGGAAAATTAATGTTATAAACAGAGCCCATCATCAAATGAAGGCAATATTCAAGTAGTCCACAAAATTGTTGAAAGCGACCACCATATTGCTTTTGCTCATATTGCATCAGCGGTGAATAAGGGTTTTGAAAGTGTCCATAACACTGCATCCGACAGAGACTCCAGTGACTGGATGGGATGGTGGCTACGAATTCACGATGTCATCCTGCATACAGTAGCTATGCCTCTTTATAAATTCACGAAATTGCACTGGCTACTTCTAGAACATACACTTTTCTGTTCAGACTTGTTCCCATGTGTCTATCATATGTTTGGTTCACTAAAGGAGGCATGAAGGAAACCATGCTGAAAACTAAGGAACTATCTGTATTTTTAGGTATCACTAATAATGCTGTTACAAAGTTCTGGTTCATTTTTGTATTAAAAAAAAGTGCAGGTACGAGCAAAAAAAGTACAGGTAAGGCAAAAGTGAGGTACGAGCTGGTAGCCATTATTCTCATCTCATCTCTGAGATGCTGTACGAGCTGTGGGACATGTATTATGCTTGTTGCATACGAGTGCAAAGGGTTAAAAAAAAGGTGAAAAAATGTATTTTAGGCACTGATAGATAGCAGGTGGGAGTTACCTTAGTAATACGTTTTCTAATCTCTTTAGTATGGGATAGCTTTTCTGTTATGCCCCACCTTCTACCTATCAGTGCCTAAAAGACATTTTTTCACCTTTTTTAACCCTTTGCACTCGTATGCAACGAGCATAATACATGTCCCACAGCTCGTACAGCATCTCAGAGATGAGATGAGAATAATGGCTACCAGCTCGTAACTTCACTTTTGCCTGGTACATGAAATAAAGTTTTCATTGTTGAATCGATCTGGGCTACTATTCTATTTTTAAATAACGTTGACGTTATAATGTTATAGGATTATCATACACTTGGCATTTTACTGATTTGAAATAGCTAGAACTGTTTGTGTGTACGTCTAATCTTGCAGCAGCCAAATGATTTTAAACCAATGAGTGATTTAGATAATTTACAAATACAGCACCTATTCGAAGACACTAGTTTGGAGAGTATTTGCAATTTAACAAATAAAACCTCTTTAAAAATGAATGAATTGTACGCTTTTTACTTTCAAAATTATTCTTACAAAATTTCCAATTAGTGAACCTTATTTATGGAATTTATTTCCTACTTTAATTTCAATACAAGAGTTCTGAAATATTTAATAATTAGTTCTATATGAACGGTCCATAAAAACAACTATATAGCGGTCGGCAATTGTCTCCCATGACCGGTGAAATCAGTTACAAGCTGGAACAGGGGAATGCAAAGTATCTGCTATGAGCTGTGCTGCCATTTTTCATTGTTATCTTAAAAACGTCTTATGAATCGTGAGACCTTGCAGTGCGTAGAAACATCTGACCGCAGATTCATTGGTGGCATGTCACAATGCCCTAAGAGTGCAAAAAGTTAATAGTAGAATTGTAATATGACTAAGTATATTACAGAAGAGTAAAACCTGGTCCTGTATACAAATATTAATTTATAAATTTGGAGCCATTTTTGAGGAAATTTCAATTCCTCAATCAGGTCATTCAAGCATTTCAAAAAATGAAGGTCATTTTCAAAGAAAATTTAGAGTTCACAATATCATAACAAATAATTTAAGCACTTGCACTTACAAATGCAATAATGTAAAGAAAACACTTGTACTGTTAATATTATGGGTGTTGATTCATAACACCATTAAATTTGTGTAACTTCATGAAAAATTAAAAGAATACACCAAAATAGTATTTGTCATATTATTCAGTGCATCTGAACAATAAGTTTAAGGAAAAAAATTGTAGTCCTTTTTGAGAAAATTGTGCTTTCACTCATTGTCCTTACTTCATTCAAAACACCAGGAAAACTACTAATATTTTCAAAAAATGCATTTGGCTCTAGCTAAAGAACTAGTTTGGGAGAATAAATTTAAATTACAAATTAGTCATATATTAATAGGGTATTCAACATTCATTAACAATTTTAAGATACACTTACCTCGCTACATTCATCTATCAGAATGAAGAAAAGATCAAACCGGGACATAATAGGAGCTGATAAAGTAATGTTCTGTTGCAAAGATTTTGCTCTATCATACCGTCCCCCAACTGGATTGGCTGCAGCCAAAATGGAAGTACGAGCGTTCAATGTTGCTCTCACACCAGCCTGAAAATTTTATTTATGCATCAATTTTATTTATGAAATTATAGAATTTGGAGATGCTTTTTTTCCCTTGTTTCTTGCTATACTTCTACATTTAACACATTAGATAAATTCTTTCCATAAATTTAGCTACTTATTAAACAAATTTTATACATAATATATATATATATATATATATATATATATATACACACACACACACACTAATTATTTATGGGGGCGGATTTTAATGAATTGTTACTTTTTCTTCTCATTTTAGAACAATGCCTTTTAGTATAGACATTATTGTTATATTAATTTTTCCTGTCAGTTTGGCCAATTTCACAATAACTATGTAAAGACAAAGAATTCCTAGTAAAGAAGAGACAAAACCAAAAGTTTGCAAGCTGAGTTGATTTGAACAAAAGTAAGAAGTCCTGATTACATCAGTAGCGAATCCAACAGCCTGAGTTGTTCATCTGAACCAATTTGTTTAATCCAATTTATTTAACATCATTTTGTTTTGCTTTAAGGACATTTGAAAAACTTTACCAGGTAATTTAAGTAATATTTTACACAATTTTTTTGATTTTAAAAGAGCTGATTATCGTCATAGATAGTTCACAGTTCTTAGAAATTCAACAAATTTTTGGTGATGTTTTAGCTTATTAAAATTCACCCCCAGTTATTACTAAAAGCACTAGCAGGCTGAACTTTACCTTAGCAAGAGAAATCGTTTGTTGTTCCATTGCTTCGTGAATAGCAACCTGGTCCCTAGGATCCATCTTATCAAACTCATCAATACAACACACCCCATTATCAGCTAACATAAGAGCACCAGCTTCAATCACAAAATCACCAGATTCTTCATCGCGTACCACAGCAGCAGTCAAGCCAGCAGCACTAGAAGCTTTCCCTGATGTGTATACTGCACGAGGTGTGAACTCAGCAACCTTCAATGTCCCAAAACCAATTGCATTAATTTCCATCCAAGAAGCATATTTTGAAATCATTCTTATAAATCCACTAAAGAAAAATTTCGCATCCCTAAGTAAATTGATATAAAACTGATATGAACTTCTTTCAGCGGCAACTCAATGGCAAAGTTCTGAACGCATATGGCTTAAAAGGTAAGTCAATATTTCATGATCTTATCAAAATTACGATTTTACATACATTTTTAGTATCTTTTACATACACACCACCATTAAGCAATTACAATTACATACACACAACCTTTAAGCAATTACAATGGAATAATACTCATCTAGAATAAGAATAAATGACTGAACAGTTATCAGGCATTCTCCTCAAGCTTTGTGAATTAGAAATATCAATACAGATCAGTTTGTTTTATTTGTAAATACAACAAATTTCTGTACCTGTTTCAATAATTGAGATTTCGCAGTGCTAGGATCTCCTACAATGCATACATTAATGTCTCCACGGAGAGTTGTGCCTTCACGAGTCGTCTTTGGTACACCACCAAAAAGCATTAGAACCACACCTGAAAAATGTTTTAAGAATCGGTATGTAATATTCAAGCAGGCAAAACCATTCTAATAGAGGCCAAGATAAATACCTCTTTTAACTTCTTCATTCCCATGAATCGAAGGAAAAAGGCTTGTCACCAAGTTCTGATACAAATTTCTATCACGACTCATATTGTAAATTTTATTCCATTCAGCATCTGACATCTGTTCTTTCATGCTCTCAGCAGACATTTCTTCAATAAGCATATCTCCACCTCCAAACTAGAACAATTGCAATTGTAAAGCAAAGATCCCATTAAATAGACTAATTCAACAAAGATAACTAAACAAATGCAAAACTCATTCAAACAGAACAAATTCAATTGTATCCCCAAAAGTAATTCTATTCAAATTAATTATGGTATGCAGCTATTTAAAAAACACTTCAAATGAGCTTATAATTAAATTATGGATGAGAAACTTCGCAGACGCCCCCCCCAAAAAACACACAATTAAAATGTATTCTATAATATCAGCACTTCACTACCGGAGTGTTTGAGAACTGGAGAGAGAGGTAAGTTCCTCAATAATATGAATATCTGCAGACAGAACAATTTGTTTCAACAAACCTATTACTTTATTATTTCCTTTTTAGTACAACTGCTTACGCCATGAACACAAAATTTAAAGCTATGTTCATTGTTTTCACAAATCATAAGAAATTTAGTTTAATTTGTTACGCAATTAAAATTCCATTTCAGCAATATTCAAAACTGATTAATCATGTAGAACTTCTTTATAAGGTTTTGTTTCATGAAAATATTAAACATCTTAAATATAAATCTACTATTCATACATAATAATTAGACATCGGATGTTTAGGCACTAAAAAATCGTCTTTTAGGCGCCTAAAAAGGCACTAAAAGAGTCAAGAATAAGGAGGAAAAGGCACTGTCATTTGTTACATACACAATAAAATGGAAAATTTTAATTTTTGTATATATTATTTTGTAAGCTTAAATGCACAAAACCAGTTCGCATATTTTAATGTAAAACTAGATTTACACATTTATGACTCTTCTACATTTTATTCTTAATAGTTTCCATTAACCAGTAATATTCACATAATACCAGTTAACTTTCAAGGATCACAATTTCAAATTTGCGACGACTGGGAGACAAAATCAGTTTGAATGCGGAGAAGGATATCTGAACGATGTGACTGGCATATATTTTAGCAGTCCAACACCAGCAACACTATAAAACCTTCTGGGAATTTATATTTATTTCCACTTAAAATTTCGGTTCCCTCGGCGTATTGTCAATCGTCCATGTTCTCAGATCATGGCTAGATTTGTGAAATAGGGAAATGGAGAAAAATCAGTTGGTACACTTTCAGGAATTCTCTCGTAATTTTAAATTTCAAGACGTGATTTGAAGGTTTCGTAATGAATGGTCACGTTGGATCATCGCCGATTTTCCGATATCTCAGTATTGTATATAAATACAATAAATAAAAGGCAAAAAAATCCTAAAAAGGTATTTATGCAAAAAATAGGCATTTATGCTAAAATAAGCAAAAATAAGCATTATAAAATTCCGTCAAATGTCATCATTTGTCATGATTCGTGGACATATATTATCAGCCTTTAAATAAGTTCTCTAGAAAAAAAAGGCATTTCCCTAAACATCCGATGTCTAATAACATACTTACTCGAGGGTTTGTTGAATGTACAGAACAGGCCAAGAACGCCATACGATAATTTAAATCACGAACTCCCAATGCCTTGAGGCCTCGCACACCTTCTGTTGTGTTTTCACCCTGTTTATGGCGACTCCCAGGCATTGCTTTGGCACCAGGCATACTCAACACACTAACGTCTGGTACAACAATAAGTGTTCCAGTGAAATCATAACGATCACCAGCTTGGACACACTCCACTGCTTCTGACCTCAAAATTATCTCCACACTGAAATAAATGTAACATTGATAAGCATTCAAAAAAGGACATAAATCTCATAACAAGGTTTTAGATCAATTATTTTCAAACATTATGTTATTATCATTGTAATTTTTTATTTTATACAACATAAAAACTCTCACTGTAAGAGACAAGAACATATGCTAAAGTCATACCATCCCATGCTTAAATAATTACCTGCGTGGAATAGCACCACGAGGCAACTCAGCCTGAGTTTCTTGAATGCGAACTTTTTGAAAGTCCACAAATTTAGATTTCTCAACATCCAAAGTGAAGCGTCTTCTGTTACTGCACACAGGATTGCGACAAATAGTCGGATTTGTGAACTGGAAGAGAAAAATTCAATAAAATTAAAAGAAGAAAAAAATTGATTTAGCTCGGTGACATATTTTTATTTAGCTGCTTTCTTATTGAAAAAAGCAAAATTGAAAACATCATGAAATTACTCCGCAATCATGACAAAACCAGACAACTTACACATATAATGCTATAGCTTACCTTAAATTGCTGTTCCACATCTTTAATAACAGTTTGACAATCCAGACAAACAAAAGTACCTAATACCAATTCTGGATGCACAGGATGAGTTCTCACCACTTGCCCAGATATACGAAGTAATGTACCAATTTTTGACGTGGTCAGTTCTCGAACTTTATGAAGAGTAGCAACATCAACAAAACTCACATATAATTCCTTATCTTTCTTCTCAATATGATCTTTGGCAAAGTTAGACACTGCTTGGCACAGAAACGGGTATATTCTAGAAAGAATCATAAACATTGTGTTAATTTCACACAAACCTCATCTCTCATTACAATATATAATATACATATTAAGTTAGTGTATTGCAATACAGATATAGTATAATAAGAGATGTTTATTTTAATAGTGGTACAAAAGTAAAGTCTTCCTTGGCAATAACCAGGATGCCAGTTTGACAGAATCATTGCTGACTTTGGAGATACCCCACAGTAACAAATGGTTCTTCTTGGGGAGGTGAATAAGCTGTTAATTCAAAAAAACTTATTTACAGGGAAGAAAAAAACAACTTTAAACGAATGCTGTAAGTCATGGATTAATGATATTCAAACAAAACCTACTCAAAAATAATTTTTGTTTGAATATCACCTTTGTTTAATTATCATTAATCCCTGATTCAAATCTATTAATCCCTTAATTTAATCTATTAATCCCTTAATATAAATCTTGTTTTCTGCTCTCCTGTAAAATTAATTATATATAAAATATATAATTAATTAATTTAGACATCATAGGACATAGTGAACCTCTGATATAGTGAACCAAAAATGTTAGTTGCCAAAAGTTCATTATAATCAGAGTCAACAGTATTCATTTTTCTGAAAAACCTGTGCACCGTTTATGCGCTACTCTTGTTCACTTATTGAAAGGCTCAGCTCAGAAATCTGCCAGACCCACAAAAATAGCCCTTCCCAGGAGCCTACATTGTGTTTATCTCCAAATGCATTGAGAAGTCATGTTACTACCCTGTGGTGGATTTGGGGAGGGGGGCATTGGAGACTGGTCCCGCAAGCCAATAATGTTCTGTAATTTTATTCAATTTGTTTAATATAATAAACATATATAGATATCCCCTAATATAAAAAGGATTCCCATTATCAATACACTAGTACATTTTTTATTTCAAGCTAACAATTTAATAGTTATTTATGCACCTTGGGTTCTACTGATTAAGCAACAACAAAAAGCCTGAGGACTGAGGGCATTTGTTGCTTGAAATCATTAGAACCATTTTAACACTCATGGTACAAACATGACTTTATTGATTCAAATTTACTTATTTACTGTAATTTGGGGTGAATAGAATCATTTTCCTAATTGAATGCTTAATTGGGCAAAGACGTATAGTTATAAAAAGAATTAAACCTGTCCATTTATGGGTCTTAAATCTCTAATTGCAAAGTAACCATTTCTTTGATGTCCAATTATTATCCTAAAAGTATTAATTCAATTTTTAACCCTTGATCCTATTGGTCTGCAAGTTGGGGTGAATAGAATCACATATAAGAATTTCCCACTTTCTCCTAAAAACACGAAGAAAGGACCAATAGTCACGCCCTGTGTCAAAATAAAAACAGGTTCAGAGACTTTTGGTTTCTAGTAATAGTCGACTGTACTGACAGGTTGAGAGAGAAAAAAATAATTACAGCGTGAAACAATATTATATATGCCCAACTCTGAAAATTTATAAAAAAATAATTGGAAAAAAATGACTGACTTAAAAACTGTAAATTAGTAATAAACTATTGCAAAAATCATACCAAATGAGTTGCATCCACTAGAAATCTATATTGACCTCGTCGGATTTGGTTTGGTTTGATTACCCGCTCAATTTGAAGAGGATTGACTTCGCAAATGTCATTGACTTGAGGAAAGACCAAAACCACTTGTTTCCTGCCAACTCGCTTATGGAGGCATTTTAATTGCACAAAGCCACTGCTAAGAACAGATTCTACTTGGCCAATATATCTTTTGTTTGTGTCGTATCTTACAATCACAAAATCTGTTGGAGCGACTTCAAAAGGCAAAAGTCACAAATCACTTCCGTTGCATCTCCATGGTGATTGGCAGCGTTATTGGAGGATTCCTCATGACTAGAGAGGTCTACTTTGTCAGCACTATCACCACCACTGTCCGGTTCCAAATGTTGAAGATTGGGATCATGAAAGTCAATTTGATCCTCAAGGTCACTCTCATCAACACTGACACTTTTTCCAGGTTCCACATTTATTATGGTTCTCCATTGTCGTGAAGGCCTAGGCTCATCACTTCCTCTCAATTCCTGCAAAAGCATAATTAAAGCATGATCTACATCATTGGCCAGTGGAGGATCATCGTTTGCATTAACTGATGGCACCCGATCAATCACTTTCATTGGGTCAAAAGGCAGAATTCCACATTTCTTGAAACCTGCTTTTTTATTCTCACCCGTGTTGATTTTGATCTCATGTATGAGTTGAGTCAGAAGACACGGAAATTTATCTTTTGGGAACTGAACACTCACTTTTCCAGGCCCCATCTTCCATTTAGTTAGGATGGTTCTCCACTACTGTTTTAAGGGTCGAAAAAATGCGTAGTATGATGTAAAATGAACGGCTGTGTAAGGTGTGTGGAATTCAAGGGCAAAAACACCATTTTCATATTGCTCTCTTGTCACAATTTAACAGAGGTCACAGAAAGGTGTGTTGAAAGATTATCACCAATGAGAATTTTTAGACCTTCCAACTTACGACAATATGGTATAATCACTTTAACAAGCCAATCATCAAAACAATCACTGTTGAACCACCCAGACAATGTTCTATTAAAATGTGTTCCCTTTGGAGAACCCTCAATCCAGGAGTTATAAAGATGTTTAGATTTGTACACTATGTATGTGTATAGCATGGTTCCAAACATGATGGACGCAGCAGATTGCAGGCACCCAATCTATTTCCACTTGCAAGTTGTCGAAATATTCATGTAGAACATCCTAAGACAATGCTGCTCTTGCTCTTTTGATATTTTGGCACATCCTAGAACTCAATTTTTCTTTATGGCGCTTCAAAAAGCTTGTGGTAAACTAATATCCTGGTGTATTATTTCGAAAGCATTTAACACTTTTGCCTCTTCTGTCCAGATATCCCTTAATAAATAACCTCAGAATGGTTTTATCAAATGGGTAGCCCCATTCTGAACAGAGAACTATCCAGGAAACAATAATTTCTTCCTCATCCATCAAGGACTTTTTGCCCTCCTTGTGGTTTCATATTGGGGTTTTTATAGTGGGGTTGTATAACAGACATCGGTAAAGCTAGCACCCCCACTTTCGAAAAACTGAAAAATTTTTGCGCCATAATTTTGGGCTAAATAATTTCAGCCCCCATTCAAAAATTTTGGGCTACCTCCCAACACCCTGAAATTAAAATTTCAATTGAGGCTGGTAAAGCTAGCACCCCCACTTACTCAAAATTCAAAAAGGTTTGTACGCTCGAAACAAGTGAATTTTGGGCTCCTGAGCGCCACTTTTTGAAATTCCGAAACTCACCCCTAAATAAAAAAACCAAAAACCAAAACCACCCCAAATTCTCAAAACTCAAAAATTCTTACGCCATAGTTTTGGGCTCTTCAGTGATACCAAAAACATTATTTTTTGTACCCCAATACCCCCTGAAATGAAGGTTTCAAAACAAGGGGTGGTAAAGCTAGCAACCCCACTTCCTCAAAATTCAAATTTTTTTGTATGGTCTGAATCAGTGAATTTGGGGCTCCTGTGCACCACTTTTTGAAATTCTAAAACTCACCCCTAAATAAGAAAACCAAAAACCATCCCAAATTCTCAAAACTCAAAAATTTTTGCGCCATAATTTTAGGATAATTTTGGGTTCTTCAGTGCCCACAAAAACATTATTTTTGATACCCTAAAACCTCCCAATTTAAGATTACAAAATAGGGGGAGGTTAAGTTACTACCCCGACTTACTCAAAATTTTTTGCATGATCTAAACAATTGAATTCTGGTTTTTCTATGGGCCACTACTCAAAATTTTGAAACTCACCCCTAACTACGAGAGAGAGAAATGAGAACCACCCGAATATTTCATAACTAAAAAAATTATGCGCCATAATTTGGAGTCTTTAATGACACCGAAATCATTTTTTTCACCCACATTACAAGTACGAACACCCAAATTCAACTTAGCAAAAATGGGGATTGAAAAGCTCCACATGCTCAGAACTAGAAGATCAGAAGAAATCACACACACATGATATTACGGTTCAAAGAAATTAGAGCCACAATTCCATCCATTAAAAGCAATTGCAAAATTTTAGTTAATGAAAGATTTAATATAGATAATTTATCACATATTTTTTTCATTTCTTTAATATTTAAATTTTTATAACACCTAAACTACAAGACTTTCTCTTCCAGGAATCGGATAATCTCTAAATTACATACACGTAAGTTCCACAAACCCCAAAACGTGCATACGATATTACAAACTTTCGAGCACTTTTCCATTGTTCAGAAATAAACACAAAAATAATGAACGTATACGAACAAGACATTTTTTGACAATTGTCCACCTAATTCTAAATTACATGCGTTACTCAAATAATTTTGGGCTAGTACAGTATTGATTAAAAAAATTAAAATTAATAAAAATAATCTTTTTTCTTCCTTTGTAATAAAACCTAAATTACACAACGTTCTATTCCAGTAATCAAATATATTCTAAAACACATACAATGGAGTTTGAAAATGTTCAAAAATAATTTTGGGCTTCTCTCCTTTCCTTCCCAAAAACTCGATAATTCTCGTGCCTACATGCCACTGAAGAACCCAAAATTATGGCGTAAGAATTTTTGAGTTTTGAGAATTTGGGGTGGTTTTGGTTTTTGGTTTTCTTATTTAGGGGTGAGTTTCGGAATTTCGAAGAGGCGGTCAGGAGCCCAAAATTCACTTGTTTTGAGCGTACAAAAATTTTTGAATTTTGGGCACGTGGGGGTGCTAGCTTTACCAGACTCAATTTGAAATTTAATTTTCAGGTGTTGGGAGGTAGCCTAAAATTTTTGAATGGGGGTTGAAATTAGCCCAAAATTATGGCGCAAAAATGTTTCAGTTTTTCGAAAGTGGGGATGCTAGTTTTACAGACGTGTATAACAGAGAAGGGAAGCTTTGGAAGCTTCCCTGATACCATTACCATTCTTGATGTCGTTGATGGCTCTTTCCAATTCTTCTGGAGTTCTCTTTATGTAATGTTTGGCATGAGGACCTGGTTGATAGTTCCGGGTCATAACAAGCAATGAAGCACTTCATAATAACACTGATCCTATTCACCCCAGAATTCACTTCAGAGCACACTTCAGCCAGAAAAGCATAAATTTTAAAATTGGTGAAAAACAGTTGAACTACAAACCATACCGCATTCTCGGACTGCCGTGCGAGCTCACTGCATGCACGTGGATGGCTGACACTTAATCTATTTCTTGATACAGATAAAGTTATAGAGACAGTGAAATCTGTGGCTTCTGTAACAATTTGATCGATGTACTGCTGAGCAGCGTTGTCTCATTGACAATCAACAACTGATATCATTTTCAGCAAATTTTCATCTCAGAACTGCCATTTGAATTTTGAATTTAAGGTCTTACGGAAATAATTACACAATTGTCAATACTAATTTTCCCCACATTTGATCCTCTTCACCCCCAAATAACAGTACTAATTAACTTATGTTCACTTGACTTGGTTTCTCTTTCCTCCATAAGAACATGTAGCTTCATTTAACCGTTTTCATATTTCCCTCATAACCACAATCCTCTCAATCCAGGTAAGTTATGCATAATATGCGATGAATATTGAGCTACATATTTAAGGCAATATCATAATAGTAAAAAAACAAATACAATTCAAAAATGTTAATGGGGTGTCTGAACTGAAATTTCCTTCCTACATTGCTCTCCCCAATTACCTACCCCCGTGGTCAACCCACGAGCCCAATCCGGCCTGACACCCAGTGTACTTTGCATCGTCACCCCTAGACAGCCTCCACACACCCTACGCCGTCCCTTCATATGCATAGGACCAGCCCTGTTGTCATCTGACAAGCAACCCAGAAGCTTTCAAGATCTGCTTGCCACAGTGCATCACAGAACGGGCCGGGGGCTTGCAGCCATTTCAAAATTGAATTTTTCATGAAATAAATTATTAATATTAAGTGTATTAATACTTTTTTTATTTAAATAATTTGTGTTTGCTTGTGGACCATGATCATTAATCTATCATTATTTAAGGCAATCGGAGCAGCCAATTATCCTCCCAAAATGTACCAAAAAATCATGCTTCTCTTCATTTTGTGCAAAAAATAAATAAACAAAAAGAATGGGAGAAAAAGAAGCTGATTCACCTGTAATAATCTTCAATAATGACTTTGTTTAAGCTTTGATTATATTTTTCTACATCTTCAAGGCTAACTTCAAGAGAACATCTTTCGGGCCTTGCACAATCCTTCACTGCATCGACATACTTGAGGATTCCTTCTTCTTTATACCTAGAAGATGCCAGAAGTTTAAACGTTAAAAAAAGAACATTAAAGAAAGCATACATGTTGCAAAACATTTATTACAAATATTAACACAAAATTAGATTTTCAAAAATGTTTTTGAAATCTTGGAAGTAATAGTACAAGCAATTGAAAATATCATAGTTTTGAAGTCAAAAAGTGTTCAACTTGCTTTGCAAGTAATGATATTACAATGTTTTTAAAAAATTGTACAAGATCTTACAGAACTGCATGAGAAATAAATTCTTTTTAACATATTCATGTAACATTCCCATTCATAAACTCTTCATATATTTCACTCCTTGCACACAATACAACTTAGGCATTTTTGACCATCTCACAATAATGTAATATCAATACTGAATTTGCCCACTTATTGGTGACTATTGTACAAAATGGCAGATTCATGATTAAATATCTAAATATATGTTTAGGAAGTCAAATAATTAATTCATTACATTCTTAACTTAGCCAATTTCTTCACATATTCCATTTGAATGGGGTGAAAAGTGTCTTTTTGTCAAAATAAATTTATATATAATTATCTGTAGACATTGTCATTAATATATTGTTAAATAAACATACATAATTTAGTTCCATAAATATCCAACCCTTAACGGAGTAATTAAAAAGAAACTAAGAAAATTATTAATTCTCTCTATCCCCAAGACAGTCAGTTCCTTCAACATTTTGTGTATAAAGATGCTAGTTTCATATTATAGTTGTTAAAATTTAATAATGAACAAATTTGTCAAATGTTTAAATACATATGGAGTACAACTAATACGCTTACACCAACCACCAAATTAATAACTTACTCTTCCAAGAAGTCCTGAAATAATTTCTGACACCTGGCCCCAACTTCATCAACAACTCGGAGTTGTCCCACTTGCACGTCAGGAACATCCATACTTAATCTACACAAAATACGTTATTTACAAGTTCAGATCTATATAATCAGACTGTTTCTTCAAATGTCACGAATTTTACGCACCACCTCTATGACCACTTGTTAGCCTGACTAAGTCCCCAGCAATGTACAGTAGCACGCGCGCGAACACAATGAGAAAAGGCGGGAAACTGGCGCCGGTAATTTCCGACGAATGCCATGCCGAATGCTCCCGAAATTTAAGCGCTTCTTTCAAATCACTATAAAACCCTAACTTAGAATTTGGTCAAAATAGAAATTCATGCTATAAAAATTGAAAAATACACACGCGGCATCAACAATATTGCTGCACTTGTTAGATTAACTGAGCAGCAGTTGTATGAAAATATTCCAAAAAGCCGTGAAAGGTAATGGGCCATCATGAAACGCAATTTAATTAACGCCATAAAGTCGATTTAGAGCAAATAATGGTCGCAATTGATGTTTTTAAACTGAGGCGAAAGATATTTATAACTAGATCCTGGATTTGTATGCAAATGCATCATTTTGGAGGAGGCATGGGGGCCATGGCCCCTCCCAAAATGTCTAGAGTCCTATCTTCTTTTATTTGGCAATATTATTTAATTGTGGGAATTCTGATATTTCTTCTTCTAATATTATTTAAATATTTATTTATGTTAGAATTATGTAATTATTTAAAAATAATATTTATAGTATCATGTATACACTACAAAAATAATGTACAAAATAAAAACAGGAGTCTAAGTAGAAGTAGAGGTACTACAAAATGGCACAGACTTTCTCGTAGTAAAGTTTTCTAATTTCCTTGGTGTGGACTGGCTTTACGATCTTGCCTCATCCTCTTGCCAGCTGCCATCTATCGCAGTACAAAATACATTTCTTTGACATTTTCTCAACTTTTCGGTTTCCAAATAGTAGAACCGAAATATTATTTTAAGAACATTAAAGAAAGCTAAAACCTTGTCCTAAATAACAATTTTCATTCAAAAACTTCGAACCGTTTTTAAGAAAATGGCGTTAAACGTTACTGTAACCGAAATTTGAAGCTCTTTTTCACAGGAATCTATTGAGTTTTCGAAAAACATCATTTGAAGTAATTAGAAGAACGTCCACTCACAAATTCAATAAAGTATACAAATCCATTCAAATGTGCATGTTAACGGCGTGAGAGATATTGAAAAAAACAAAAACATTTGTGTAATTATTCAAAAAATAAAAGAATATACGAAAATGAACTTTACGCCTTATTAAACAGTGCCATTACCACTATCCGTTGGAAAAGTTTGAAGAAAAAATTTGGAGCAATTTTTAAGAAAATGGCGTTTGAGAGTTTCTAAAAATGCGTAATTTTGAATTCATTTTAACAAAAAACTGTTGAGTTTTCGAGAAACTTTACTTGACATTATTTAAAGCACGTGTACTCATTAATACAATAACGTAAAGAAATCGCCTCTAATGTAAATACTACCGACGCGAGAAACACAAAAAATACATTTTTGTAATTTTTGAAAAATAAAAGAGTGCACCAAAATAAACTTAACATCATATTAAACAGTACAAAAGCACTATTCATTGGAAAACATTGAAGATAAAATTTTGAGCCATTTTTGAGAAAATATCGTTTGAGCGTTTCTGAAAATGCGGGATTTTGAGCTCATTTTCACAAAACACTGTTGTGTTTTTGAGAAACTTTATTTGACATTATTTAAAGCACATGAGTTCATAAATATACTGTGAAGAAATCGTCTCTAAAGCAAGTATTACTGACGCGAGAAAAAAGTAACAAAAATATATTTTTGAAAAAACAAAGGAATAGAGCAATGTGGCGTTTATGTCATTGTATAGGGTTCATTTAGAACTAACCGTACCAAACATTTAAAGAAAAAATTTGGAGCCGTTATCGAGAAAATATTTTTGTAATATTTTAAAATTGCAAATATTTGCACACACTATTGCAATAAAACTACTAAAATTTACAAAAATAATCTACGTGACCTAAATGTAAGATAAATTTATGGACAACAAATTTCATTTGAAGGAAAAGTCTTTATCTGCACACGGAGAAAAAAGAACAGTTGCAGTATACCTGATCCATTATACTGTATCAAGGGAACGCATGATAATATAGGCCCAACCAGGTTCACTGTTGCTGTTTCGTGACGGAGATAGTTGGAACGAAAAGTTGCATCGTAAAGAGTCCCTTGTCGCACTCCTCTGAATTCACCTTGTCAGAGTGCACGGGTAGAAGCTGCCGAGCCCAAGCAACCTTGTTGGAAGAGTTGGCTATCTGCTCGGCATAAGCGAGCAACACAGGTTGGAGGATCCAGCCTACCGTCATGACGCATCCGGGCGAAACTGATAGAAGGAGCCGGCCTTCCGTGTTGGCTTGCACAGCTATACTGGTTGAAGGGCCAGCCGTACGTGTTGCCATATTGAAGCATTTCTTATTGGTGTTACAATTACTGATCGTTGACGGGTATAGGATGGGTTATACGTAGTACTTGCTATTAATAGAATATTCATTATTTTTGATCCAACAACAGATCTGTATATTTACCTACACAACCAGACACCGTAAAAACGGAAATAATTGCATAAAAATTATGCATTTATGATAATTCAGGCCTTTAAATTCAGCAGTCTGACTGTTATACGGTATATATATATATATATATATATATGCATATATATATAATGATATATATATATATAATGAATATTCTGAAACAGCATGTACCTAAAAATAAAATATTAGAATTTAACATTAAAATATTTATTTAGTAAAGTAAAATGTGTAAAATATAACATAACTCACAATAGAATGAAATATATTGACATAAACTTAATAGCTAACAAATGATAATGAAACATTGATGTACCACTTAATCATTTATGTGATCAGGTGGATTAAATACACAAGGAGACTAAGAACATGTTTACAGTCATTAGTAATTATTTCAAAAATATTTTATAACTGTTACAAAATTATTTTAAAAACGTTTTATAACTGTTTCAAAACTATTTTAAAACTGTTTCACAAGTACATTTAAATAGCAACTTTTATTACTGATCCCCAAAAAACAAATTTAATTCACATTTATTTTATAAAAACGCCAAGATTTATTTAAATTATGGCTAAATATGTAGCTGAAAATTATTTTCGAATGTATTTGTTGTTTATTTCTTTTAACCTTTCATTTTACAAATTTAATATTCTTGTTTTATGTTTATATTAATTTTGGTTATTAAAAGTTCAATTCTATTAGTCCCTTCATTATACTTAGGGTTCGTGCATTCACTAGCACAAAATTCATCTACATAAAATTAACACTTAGTTTACAATTACAATGAATTCATAAATAGTTTACATACTGTTAAAATCAAAAAAGTATATGGAAGAAATCACCAACATAAATCACATTTATATTTTGTACTTCTGTTATTTCAATTTCTGTAATCTAAATGTACACACAATCTATAAAATAAAATAAAATTAGTTAAATTAATTTAAAAAGTGGAATTAAAATGTATTGCCCAGGATTGATTTACCTGCTGTGTCTGCAATTTGAATCAATCTCATTGCTTAGAAACCTCGTTGCCCATTTGACAATGAATAAGCTCATTGGCCTGCAATTACAAATCCTACACTCCCAACAAGTTAATGTCATAACTATTGTTATTATCACCTGAATGCAACAATAAAAAATTATAGAGAAGAAAGTGCACTCAATAACAGCGAATAAATATAGTGAGAGGTCGGGATAAATCATAATTTTAGTATTGTGTAAGGTGGGAGAAGACTCATCACTTTAGCGTGGGACGAAATGATTGGCCTTCATTTTATTGGATGAGTCAAATAATAAGTTTTCTTAGCAAATTAATAACCAGTTCTGAAGTGACTTTTAAATTTGGCAAGTTATTTTTTAAATGCATACTTTTCTGGATTGCTTCAAAATTTAGGATTATATTCTTTGAATACTATTGATTAATTTCACACACACATAGATCACTACTCAGTATCACTGGTAACTGACAGTGATACAATGGAAGGGAAAATAATTAGGTGCAGACTCAGTCTGCTTGCATGCAAAAAAATAAAATAAAATATGTTATAAAACCATGTATATAAAAAAATAAAATAAAAATGCATATTTAATTAAATTTTGTAAAATTGCCTATACCAATTCAGAAATTGAAAACAGCAGGATTACCTCTATTGAAGTCATTAAATATTGTTGAAGATATTACAATGTCTTTGAAATTTGTGTTTGGACATGCCAGTGTGACTGCTGAGGAAAAATTATAAAAACCAATAAATTCAAATTCAATTTAAAATTTCTATGAAATTTAAAGAAAAAAAAATTGTGATTCAAGAGCAGAAAATGCAGAATTTGATCTGACATTGGCTCAGATTTCATCTTACAAATATGCTCCAATTACATCTGGTGGTGTAGTAGAATGTTCAAAAAGATTCATTTTTCACAAAAGGATGAATTTGACTGAGTAAAATTTTGAAAAATTGTTTAGTGTTCCTGTTTCAAATGACAATGAAAAAAATACCAAGCTAAAATTTGATTGTGCATGTTTTGTCAAATTTTATTTGGCATATGTATGCAGGTTTTAGCATTTTAAAGGGCACGAGAATCATGTCTAGTAATATTGAATTGTTTTATTTCAAGAGGAAAGTATTTTATTCACTTGGCAAGGGAAATGTTTCACAAAATTATCGAGGTCAACACTATTACAACAGTAATGACATTTCTTTGCCCAAGAATCATTAACACAATCTGAGATATTTTTCTCTGGCAATTTTGAAGATGAATAATAGCCAAAATCATTGCATGTTTGAGAATGCAGTGTTATCCTTACTATTTGCCACAAACAGCACACTGTGGAGAACCCTAAATTATGAAAAACTTGAAACCTTTTTTCCTTGGAAACCAAAGTAAAAATTAATAATCTTTCAAAAGAAAATTACAAATTGTCACACTCCATGAACTTGATTCAGAACTCTAGTTGTAAAATAATGTCCTGAAAAACCAGCATTTTGAAGTTAATGACACTTTTCTAGTGGGAATGTGAATTTTTTATATTACTCATACTCATTTGTAGTCATTCTGAGAGCACTACTAAATAGTACACATTGAAACTATAACGAAATTATAATACAAGTTATATTATCTAATGAGAATTTTAAAATAACTTGCCTGGTCAAAAATGATACACACTAAAATAATTGAACCATTAATGTATACACATTTTGTGAATGTTAAATACGAATGAAATCACAAAAGTCCATGATGCTTGCAAAATTAGCAAAATGTATATTGGCATCACCTTCAAATACATCTTCATGATCTTGTTATAGAATGCAATAGCCATTTAGAATTAACAATATCCATGAATATCTGCATCGATGAACCATCACCTGTTTCAATGACCAATTTCCATCACCTGTGCCAAAACTACCAGAAAAATAAAATTAATACAATAGTATTTGAAAATATAATTAAAGTGATAATTATTAAAAAATAAAAAAATAGAAAGTGTTTTACAGCAGTTTTTTTAGGAATGCATTATTATTTTGTTCAATTATTTACAGAACATGATAGGCTTTAGTCTCAATTTAAATACACTAATCAAAATTCTGTACACTTATAACATATAGGAATACTACACAACAATTAATTCTACAATTTCTAATTGCCATTAATGACACTTCAAGACTATTAAAATTATTTCAATGAATTGGCAACATAATAAATATTATTTCTTTACATTTTAATACGAATTTGCAATGCTTAATCGAGTATTAAAAACTAATCAAATAACTTAAACTTTTTTAATAGGTAAATAATGAGTTTGGAAGTAATTGAATTCTATATCCACTTAACAACATTAGAATTTGAATTGAAAGGATTCAAACCGATTATGTAAAACGAAATAATTGTTTATCTTGTTCGACATAAGCTTTTAGAGGAATTTTACAATTTACATTAAAATAACTTTGAGCTGGATTAATGGCCAAGTTTTGTAGGTTATAGAAATGCACACAAACTAATATATGCCTTTCTATTATTACAACTCATGATAGAAATATATACGTACCTAAAAGTTGCAATTCCATTCCACCATTCTCTTTTAATCTTGGTTGACAATTCTTGTTTGATTTCAAATAGGCGGTGTAAATGAAGGTATCATTTTCTTTCGAACTTCATTCGCCCGTTTACTTCCAATGAAATAAGATTTTCACTTCAAAGAGGTATTTTAGACTCTGTAGTCTGGCACCTATTAAAAGATATCCACCAATATCCTTTAGATTATAATCCACACTGATGCAGCACGATAAGTTTCAATACGGTACTTACCAGTGAACTCATAGTACGTTCAACGATTTGCTTTGCCAACGACGTATTTTTCTACAATAACAAATTGAAAACTTTCACAACGATGCGCTTTTCGCCACTTCGAAGAAATATTCCTGAAGGGCCAGTCACTCTCTTAGTCCTTCCAAAATGAACTGAATAGTTATGTCCTCGCAGGCCTCGCGGCGGCGTGCCGTTGCGCCGTCCCACGCGCTTCCGCTTGACCCTCGGCTGACCCTCGGCTGATATCAGGACTTGTGTCTCGGGACAGCGAATGCGGAGCCACGGAAGTATGCGAAAATAGTCGAGCGGAACCGAGCCGTGGAGCGTTGATTTTCAGCGCGAAGCATTTGAACGATTTTAAAATGTTCGAGCGGATATCATTTCCACACTACTTTATTGAGGTACAAAACTTTGGTTCAGAGTGGATCCACTGTATGTATATGTATATATATATATATATATATATATATATATATATATATATATATATATATATACACACATACATGTGTGTGTGTGTGTTTAACAGATGTTGAATGTTTTTCAATGTATATTTTCTTCAATACGTAATTAATCTGACAAGGTACCTGGCTGTTTTGGCCACCTAGTGCTTTGCAACATGATTAGGCTTGATAAGGCCGACAGGTCCGTTTATGAAGCAACATCAACCTCTCAGAAATCACAGGCCGGTTGGTCCATCAAGGTTGGTCTATCAAGGTCAGCAATCTTAGATGCTGTTGTAATTAGGAAAGGGAGTAAAGCACCCAGGTCTCTGTTTCGCATACGAAGGTTTTGTGTAACTATTGAAATCTTGTTGGGAATTATGGTATCCTTTTTTTCAGTGGATGGTCCTGCTAACTTCCATTGGAAGTTAGCAGGACCCATCTAAATCCGCTAATAATGCAAGCATACACACCAAGCAGTACTCCAAATTTGCCGCTTTTTATTTATAAACGATTAGTGAAGAAATCATACTGATATCTCCATTTTTTCAATAGATATTTACAAAAAAACAAAAAATAACACCTACGTTCCTATGGCGAGCGCCCTCAAGAAGGACAAGACACGTTTCGTCCAAGACCAATAGCCTTAACGATTCATACTCTACATCAAAATTTGCCTATAACCGTTGCAAACTTTAATCTGTAATAAAAAAAATTGCCGCTGACCGGTTAGTTTAAATATACCCAGGTTTCCAACCCCAGAATTTAAACTCTTGGAAGCTACCTCCGCGAGGAAAAGGCACGATACCTCTTGAACTGTTAGCCTTAACAATTCATACTCTATGCCAAAATTTGCTCTTACACGTTGCTAATTGTATTCTGCAATAAAAAAAATTTGCCGCGGACCGGTTAGTTTAAAATATCCAGGTTCGAACCCCAGAAATTAAACTATTGGAAGCTCCCTTCCAAGACAAAGGCACGATACCTCCCGAACCAATAACTGTAACAATACATACTCTCTGCTAAAACCTGCCAATAATCATTGCAAAAAGTAATCTGTAATAAGAAAATTTGCCGCGGTCCGGTTAGTTTACAATACCAGGGTTCCAACCCCAGAATTTAAACTCTTGGAAGCTCCCTCCGCGAGGAAAAGGCACGATACTTCCTGAACTGTTAGCCTTAACATACTCTATGCCAAAATTTGCCCCTAAACGTTGCTATTTGTAATCTGCAATAAAAAAATTTGCCGCGGACCGGTTAGATTAAAATACCCAGGTTCGAACCCCAGAATTTAAACTCTTGGAAGCCCCCTCCGCGAGGAAAAGGTACGATACCTCCTGAACTAATAACCGTAACAATTCATACACCATGCCAAAATTTGTTCTTACACGTTGCTAATTGTAATATGCAATAAGGAAATTTGCCGCGGACCGGTTAGTTGAAAATAGCCAGGTTCGAACCCCCGAAATCAAAGTCCTCGAAGCTCCCTGCGCTGGGCAAAGAAATTTTTCCTCCTGAACCAATAGCCACAACAATTCATACTCTATGCCAAAATTTGCCCTTAACCGTAGCAAACTGTAATCAGTAATAAAAGAATTTGCCGCGGACCGATAGCATAAAATACCTGGGTTCGACCCCCAGATATTGAGGTCTTGGAAGCTCCCTGCGCAATGAAAAGAAACGTTACCTCCTGAAGCAATAGCCGTAGCAATTCATACTTTATGCCTACATTTGCCCTTACCCGTTGGAAATTGTAATCTGTAAAAAAAAAAAAAAATGCCGTAGACTGGTTAGTTTAAAATAGGCAGTTTCGAAACCCAGAAATGTAAGTCTTGGAAGCTCCCTGCGAAGGAAAAGTCGTTTCCTTCTTAACGAACAGCCGCAACAATTTATACTTTCTGCCAAAATTTGACATCAACCGTTGCAAAATGTATACTGTAATAAAAAAATTTGCCACTGACCGATTAGTTTAAAATACTTAGGTTCGAACCCCAAACTCTTGGAATCTCCCTGCGCAAGGAAAAGGTACGTTCCTCCTGAACCAATAGCCGTAACAATTTATACTCTATGGGAGATGGAGAGAGAGAGAGAGAGAGAGAGAGAGAGAGAGAGAGAGAGAGAGAGAGAGAGAGAGGTAATGAGAGATAGAGATTGAGAGGGAGTGTTGATTTCTGGTCGAACGCGGCAGAGAGGACATCCATTACCTGGGGAACGAAGTAGGAAAACAAAAAAAGGAGGGAGGGCCAACACTTGGCAATTTCGAGTTTTAGTTCGACCAACATTAGTAAACTTAAAATTAAATAATTTTTGTATAATTTCATTGTATAATTTTAAAGATTTTAACAAAATTATTAGTAAGAACTAGAAAATTCTATAATTTTCTATAATTTTACTATATTGATTTTCTCTTAGTGCCAGTGCTACCAGTGTTAATTTATTAAGTGTGATTTATAATTATTATTTTGTTATAAACATGTAATTATTTTCATTGAATTTTTAATTAGTTTGGGGCGAGTTCCAAAGTCTACATTTTTAGAAATCAATCGTGTTATATATACAAATATACATTGTGTGTGTGTGTCTATATATATATATATATATATATATATATATATATATATATATATATATATATACTATATATATATATATAGAGAGAGAGAGAGAGAGACTACGAGAAAGTCTGTATTATACTGCAGCACCAGTAGTTAATTATTATTATCTGAAGGTTGGTATTCTACCGGATTGTCGCTTCACCCTATTATCGTCTAGGGTGGTAACCGCAGAGATAGGCTTGGTTGTGGGAGTGAGTTGGCCTGAGCATGAGGATCAACTTAGGAATCTAGGTGCTGGGGGCCTTGGCGGCCGTAACGTTCGCCAAAATGCATGCAGGTACGCGTGTCTCTTATCAAAGGAAATGATTTAAATATATTCGCAAACGAAAATGCGCAGTAAAACAGTTCTTAATTACTTTTGCACACGATCTCACTTTTTCACACGTGCTTCTTCACTTAGAATGAAAAGAATAACTTTCTACTTGCACACGTGCTACTATTTCTAATACTATCTGAGAATTACTATCTGAGAAAAATCGCAGATAGTAATTATGAGGATGTGTTATTGTATATTTGCAGAAGTTCGCAATGCGGACATGGAAGACGATGACGATGACGAATGGGAGGACTTGAACGAAGACGACGAATGAAACGACGACGACGACGACGACGACAACGACCACGACGAAGACGATATATTTTGGCAAACGGGTAAGGCGAGACACAAAAGTCAAATGAATGTGCACACAATTCACTTTTCCCCATAGCACGTCATACGCAGTTTTAACTGTTTTTTGACTTAAAATAAATAAATAAACCAACTAATAAAATTTCTAACACATGTTCAGAAACAAAGAGGGTGGAAGAAATTTCTATTCCGATCGGTATTCGATCTAGGATTTAAGGATTCACTAAAAAACAATTATATATACTGTTAATATTACTAATTTTTGTATTAAATTTATCGTACCGTTGTTTTTTTTCAATGCAAAGAAACAAAACTATTACGTTTATTCATGTTGAAAACACGAAGCTGATATCAATGTCTCCCTGGATATCGTCTCCAATTCTGCCTGCTCTGAAACGTTCTGAAAAGCGTGGAAGACGTGGCGTTTGAGGAAATGTAGCGATCATTTTTTAAGAATTCTTTTTAAATACTATCAGTGCTTAAGGATTATATAATACTGGCAGAAAAATAAATATGCCTTTTTGAAAAATTAGTGTCGTGTCAATAACTACAAAATATCGAATGTACGAAGGAGATCAATCAAGAAAATGAAACGTGTTAGAACGTTTCACATAATCTTCGACAAGTTTTCGCACACTGAACCCTTGTGCCTCCAACTATTCCGAAAGTGTGACCATCTTACATGCCTAACAGTTTTTAATTGAGAATATATTTTTGGTATCTGTAGCCATATCTTTGATCTAAAAATGTTTGTAAATTCGGAGATATTAATTATGATATTGGTCATATGAATATTTTCAGATTTTTCGGCTGACGCAGAGAACGGCAACGACGACGAGGCGACGACGAGGACAGCAATGACGAGAACAACGACGACGAGGACGGCGACAACGCAGACGATAATGACGATTGTATCACTTGGACTTAAAATAAAAGACACGACAAATATATTGTTTCATTTGCGTTGTTTGAGCTTCGTTAGGTAAAAAATTATCCTCTTAGTTTTTCATCGAAGTGAACTAATGGAAAAACATGCCAGGATAAATGATAACTACATGAATCTGTGGAAGTTAACGCAGCGTATACTTTTTCGCATATGGTTAACGGTTACGCTGTGTAATGCGTGAATCTATAAAAAAAATTTTAATCACCAATAATATTTTTGGCAAATAATAGCAGATAAGTCTTCATTAGTTATAGGCTAGAAGTTACAGACGGCTGCCAATGATGTGGAACTTGCTTAAGACTAATATTTACGAACCCTCGTAAATTTTGCATATTACTGCTTTCTGCTGGTGGTAAATGAAACCGCGATACATGTTGAATAAGTAGATGTGATCTGCCAGTCATGTTATCTCTTTGAGCTTGCATTTAGTGTGTATTGTGATTATGTTTGTTGTGTTGTGTTGGTTCTGCAATACAAAATTCAATGGTAAAGCAAACGTGTTAAAGATTATCTAATTTTAGGGTCAAGTAGAGTGCGAGGGCGAACCCAACGGCAACGCACAACCTCAGGGAATTACTCTTCCGCAGATCGATTATAAGGAAAAACAGCGCGGGTCGGTGTGGTGAGAAGAAGCGCGCAGAAACGAAAGTCCAGAAGTAGCAAATAGATTCCAAAAATGGCGGAGCAATACGAGAGAATGCAAATTAGATTATATAAAAGGAGACAAAGGCAAATTAGATGATAACAAAATAGAAAAATCAAAAGACGAAGTAGATAAGAGAATTAACGGAATGTTAAGGGCCACCATTTTCGATTCGAACAAGTTCACAGTTTAATGAGAAAATGAAGGAAAATAGTAATCTCAAGCCGGAAGAGCGCCACCGTCTGCAGGAATTGCTTTTCTATTAAAAGGATATTTTTGTAAGGCCAGCTGACTCCACTCCTGTCTTTCATTTCAATATTCAGGTCACCTTTGACGAATCTTTCAAGTGTAGACCACAGGTCCTGCAGTCTGATTAGACCGCTTCATTTCAGGCGTGATTAAGGACGTGGTCATTGAAAGGAAACCGTCCGCCAACATTAAACCTTCAGTCGTCGTAAAGAAGGACGAGGGTGTTAGGATTTGCCTCGTCACGAGGAAATTGAACGATTGCATCGACTGCGGTAAACAAATTGTTGTGGACAATCCGAGGGACAAGCATTTGTTTATTTTTTTCTTTCTTTATGGATGTAAATTTCACTACCTCATATTGGCAAATTGCCATTTATTCCGATGATTCATCTACCACGGTCTGAGATACGTATGGAAAAGATGTCCTTCAGGATTTCGCAACTCAGGTGCATATTTCATACGATTAATGGTAATTAAAAAACCGCCTTTATTGAAAAGTTTATCACCCCACACGCAGATGACCTTGTAATTTCCTCCCAGATTTTTGGCCAGAATCAGAAATGTAGTGGAGTTATTTAAGTGTCTGTTAATTAATAATATGCATTTAAACTTTAAAAAAATTTCGGTATCGTATGTGAGAATTTAAGTTTCTGAGATAAATTATTGACGTCAAAGATATGAGAATTGATAGAGAAAATGCGCAATTAATGGGGAGAACAAAGCCGCCCCGTAATTTAAAGCAGTTAAGAGGTTTATTAGGTATGTGTACCTGTAAGTCTTGTTTTATTTCTGGTTACGAACTGCTCGCAGCTCTTTTACTGTAATTGATAAAGACTAAGAAATGGGTGTGGACGCAAGAGAAGCAAGCCGCATTCGCCATATTAAAGAGCGCATTTGAATCGGAATATTTTAATTTTCCACGCAGATTTTAACAACTCTTTTGATATCCCACAAATGTCGGGTTGAACTGTGTTTTATTTCAAACAAGATTTATCTCCTTTTACTTTACCAGGGCTCTGCATTATGAGTTTTTCTATGTACAAATATCCGTTTTACAGCGCACGATTACAATAATCTGTCTTCTTTCAAAGTAGGGGTAAGATTGTAAAAGGGGAGGTCGGCGAAGAGAAAATTGTGTGTTGCGAGCTGTGTCCTACGATGTCAGTGCTTTGATATTCCGTTCGAGAAAAAGAATCTTTGGCGGTAATATGGGCCCCACAGGAACTTCGGGAATGCCTACTTCACCGGAAATTGCTTATCACTGATCACTAATCAATGATTTTCCCAATCAGATGCCATTGCGCCAACGCCGGAATTTTTCGTTGTGTCATTTGGCTTCAACAGTTTTATTTCGAGATCAGGTACTGCGATGGAGTGCAGAACATTATTTTCCACTAATTAAGTCACCTTATACATCAAATAAGGAACGAGAAAGTTGTAAACCAGATGATCACATTGAACTTTGAATTTGAACGCATTCCAGAGATGCGGCTACGAAACTACGACCGTTATAGGTGTAAAATGGGGGAGGGGTCTTCAATTTTTCTAACATTAAATTTTCACAATCATGTAAAATGTTTAAAAATGTATTAATATCACATGTCAAAAACATTTAAAACTCTTGTCATCAGAAATCATTTAAAGGAAGTAGGAATTTATGAAACCAGCATTTAAGAAAGAAGAATACTTAGAAAGAGAATCCCCTTTGTGTACCATTAAAAAAACTTCCGTTGTCGGAAGCGCCGCATCTGTAGCCGTGTTGTAAGAGCGGCGAGGGCAGCACGTTGGGTAGACAGGTTCCAGTGGTCAGTTTCGACCCACTGACGAGTTCGGCCCCGTTTGGTTTTCGCTTGGTCAGTCCTCTCGTTAAATCCCAGGCTATCGCCCTCTTTCTGCAGTGCGTAGCATTGAAATGTGAGCGATCAACTTTTGACGGTTGGTTCCGGGAAATTTTCTGCTGTGGGCATGCGCGCGCGTGTGTGTATATTTGAGGGAGAGAGAAAGCGGGAGCGTAGTAGTGGGTGCGCATGTGCATGTGCGTGTATCCGAATGTGAGTGCGCAGGTACGTTATATTTAATTAATAAGCATTGACCAAAATCATTAAGTTATTCTCTCTGTATGAAAGATGTGAGTGACTATTTTCTGTTGAAAATGCTGGTATAACCTTTAAGGATGCCCATACCGGTATAGACGAGCTACAAAGATATTTTACCGGTATAAATTATTCATTTATACCGGTAAAATAAGGTATATGACAGATATATGAAAAATGTCGTTATGATAGCGGTCTTGTACCGATATTTTTAATACATGTTTGATTCCTGATTCCAAGATATCTGGCCCATTACATTCTCAGGCAAAAAAACATTTTCTTTGACCGTCCCACGTCATTTCGAAGTTGACGACATTAATTCTGAGTCACCTGGCCTTTCACATTCATTTTCACAAAGAGATAATCTAAAACTCCTACACGCCCCAGAAGTTTGTAAAATTTATTCTAAAATTCCTTTCCCCTATATGTCCTAGAAATTTATAACATTTATTCTTGGCCACCTGGCCTATCTCGTTTTTTCGCACAAAGTGATCATTATCGACTCCCTATATGTCCTAGAAGTTTGTAATATTCATTCATAGTCTATATAACCGATATACTTTGGTTTTTCTAACGTGGCGGCTGAGGGTAGTATCTCCAAGTGGAATTCGGCTCGACTTTTTGAGTCATTCTCAGTGCTGCCGCTGAAGTCGCTTGATCTGCAGCACTGCTTGATTCAGTCGCGATCATACGACATCTTGCGGCAGGACCAAGAAAGAGGCAAACAGTCGTGCTGAATTCCATCTTGGAGATACTACACTCAGCCGTCACGTTAGATTGGTTGGTTAGTGATTCCAGGCGCGTCAACAGCTTAGGTCATTAGCCATTAGTAAGTGTAGTGCATGTTTTCCCTCGGGAGATGGCGGTGATCTTCCCCCGCCGGATGGCCAGATCCGGTGCCCACCTGCCGTCGGCTAGTAGGGTTTCCTCCTAACCAGGACTCTCCCACCAGCGGGGCACCGCCCCAGCCGGGATAAGCTCTAAGCTCCCGACCGGTCTCCCGGAATATGTGGTAGTGTAGTGCATGTGTGTGTGTAAGGGGAGAGGGGATAGGACAAGGAAGAGGAAGGAAAGATCGCGCGCGGTCCTTGGCCCGATTGGTAGGGTACTGCTCCGGCATTCGCCTGGTGTTGATCGGAGAAACCACGGAAAACTACCGACCAGAGCAGACGGCCGCTAGAATTCTCCTTCAAACAGCGACTGAATTCGACCTAGCTGAAAAGCTAGTGTCGAAAATCCTGCCGCCGTGGGGAGTGGGAACCTAGGACCTCCCGGTCAGAGACGCTGCAGTGACAGTTGATGCACTGAGCTACCGCTCCCGGAGCCACGTTAGAAAAACCCAAGTATAAATAACAGAGTTTGAAACCATTTCCCAAGCTGTTTCCTTTATTCCCTCTCTACAAACGGGGCTCAGAGCGCCTTGGAGCGCGCGGCGTCGGCGCGGGGCGCGGCCGACGGGTAGCCGTGGACGCTGTTGATGTGCCGGATGAGGTAGCGGATGCTGGAGAACTGCGCGTCGCACTCGTGGCACGTGACGGGCTCCTGCTCGATGTGCGTGAAGAGGTGCTCCGTGAGCGCGTGCGGGATGGTCGTCATGAAGTCGCACTTGGTGCACTTGTACACCTGCACGTCCGCGTGCGACTGGATGTGGCTCTTGAGCACGCACAGCCACGGGAACACCTTGTGGCACACCGGGCAGATGTAGCCCTTGGCGTTGGGGCGGCGGGCCGACGCGCGGGGGGCCGAGTCCTTGTGCTCCCCTGCGCACAAACAACACAGTCAGTCACCGTCATTTGCTAATGATCTACTGCAACGGAAATTATTCCTTATCTCACTTTAATCTGATATAAATAAGTATAAACCAGCAAGTGTACGATTTAAATTCGCTAATGATCAGCATTTTAAATTATTTTGAAATTTCGCTGTCTTTTTAATTGTAAATTCAGATTTATTTAGTACGCATCTTTCTATTTTGACAGACTAAACTTTTAAAATAAATTAATTTAATTTAAAACCATTCATGATCTTCATTTTTTTACCAGTTTTTTTAATAATAAAAAATAATATAAGATCATGAATTTCTTTAAATTAAAATAATTTATTTAAAAGTTTAGCCTGTCAAAATATAAAGAGGTGTACTAAGTATATCTAAATGTCAACAACAATTGAAGCCTTTAGGTGTTTCACGAATGAAATATCGACATAACGCAGAAGAATGAAAAATCACTCTTTAAGCATCCGTAACCTTTTTACAGAGAGTCCGTTAAGATCAATGGAAACAAATGAGTTGTACCTAAAATGGCGGATGATTTGTCCTATGCAAAGAATTTTTTGTTGTTGTTGTTGAAAGAAAGTGCTTCTACAAAAAGTATTGAACGACACACGGCTGATGACACAAAATAATATAAACCGTGTCGGTTTACAAACATCAACCACTTTATTTGCTGCATATCGGCATAATTATGTTGGAGGTACGTATAAGTGGTTAGTGCAATGAAATTTCTCAACACGACACTGGGTCCGACCCCACTAGCCGGAAGGTTGGCGCCGGATTGGGCCATCCAGCGGGGGAAGATCACCGCCACCTCCCGAGCGAAAACACGCACTGGAACTAATGACCATAGTAGTTGACGCGCCCGGAATCTCTAGCAATCAATCAATCCAAAAGGGGAAGGGAGCTGGGGGCAGGGGAGACCTTCGAAGGGCGGCAAGGGGCGCCTCTTCTTCTTCTCGCTGCCGGAGGGCGTGGTGGAGTGGGCGGTGGCGGACGCGGGCGCCCGGGGGGCCTTGACGGGCTCTGGCGGCGGCGGCGGTGGCGGAGCTGGCGGCTGCTGGTCCTTCTCTTGCAGGGAGCGAAGTACCGACTGCATCTTCTGCAGCAGGCCTTCATCCGCGACGACGCTCGTGGAGCCTGCAAGCGTCAATTTCGAATGACTCCACAAAAGTATCGTTTAATGGAATTACAAGAATCTACCTCGCGAAGGCAGTAATATTGTAGTGATCTCCGACAAAAGCGTCGCGGGTTCCAATTTCGCCTCGGGCATAGTTGTATTTGTGTTCGTCCTTTCATCCCTTTTTATCACCATATCGTTTCACCTTCACAGTTACAGTAACGTCAACTCCAATAGTGGTCGCTAATGACCTAGATGTTGATGCGGCCTTTTATAATGAGAGAAAAAAGAATATATCAATGTAAAGGTATTAACTGGAAAGTTCACCCTAAGTGTGAGCATGCCAAATAACATGCCAAAACGATTCATGTGAGATCAATAGCAATTAAATTATACCTCACGTGATACCATTGATGAAAATCTGTAAAATTCTTTGGATTATAGAGAGGAAAAATTTATTTGTTAGTCTAGATGGACTTGGAGATTTAGTTGGTTTTTATTTAACGCCAAATATACAGTAGTAATATATTGTTCAATACAACTTTTTCTGTTCACATTACAATCCATGGTCCTGTTCGTATTTTATGTGAGAATATCTGAAATGTGCAATGGCAAAGTCTTACTCTTTCCTTTTCTGCAAACGCTCTTGTAATAATGATAGACGATATATTACACCGATAAGAGCACGTCCACCATTTGTTTTCTGATTAGCTGAGATCAATCCTATCTTGTTACCCTAATATACAAATCCTGTAAATTACCTCTATGCATTTGTTCTCTCGTGAATTGAAGGTCTTCTCGGAAAAACATCATTAGTCCAAAAATCCAATTTGTGGGAAATAAAAAGAAAACGGCCATCTTCCTAACTCACTTCCCTAGCTCACCTGTTTCTTCACTCGTTTTCTTTAGGACTAATGAACTTCAGGCCGAGACTATTTCATCCTCTGATGCACACAAATTCATACTACAAGGTGACATCATTAACTCCATTTCCTCAATTTTGGACTTATGTTGCTTTTTCTAGAAACCCTTCAATTGATATCGGTTTAAGAAAAGTGCCGACGTTATTTTACAGACGGAGACGCTTTAATCCCGGCGCCCTTCAATGTTCTAGTAATGCTTCAATGTTCTAGCGATGCTTCAATGTGCTAGTAACGTTTCAATGTGCTAGTAATGCCTCAATGTGCTAATAACACTTCAATGTGCTAGTATTACTTCAATGTTCTAGTAACGCTTCAATGTACTAGTATTACTTCAATCAGCTACTAATACTTCAATATGCTAGTATTACTTCAATGAGCTAATAATGCTTCAATGTGATAGTATTACTTCAATGTGATAGTAATGGTTCAGTGTGCTAGTATTACTTCATTGAACTAGTAATACTTCAATATGCTAGTATTACTTCAACGTGCTAGTCATACTTCAAAGAGATAGTAATGCTTCAATGTATTAGTCATGCTTCAATGAGTTAGAAAAGCTTCAATATGCTAGTATTACTTCAACGTGCTAGTCATACTTTAAAGAGATAGTAATGCTTCAATGTATTAGTCATGCTTCAATGAGTTAGAAAAGCTTCAATATGCTAGTATTACTTCAACGTGCTAGTCATTCTTCAAAGAGATAGTAATGCTTCAATGTATTAGTCATGCTTCAATGAGCTAGAAATGCTTCAATATGCTAGTATTACTTCAACGTGCTAGTCATACTTCAAAGAGATAGTAATGCTTCAATGTATTAGTCATGCTTCAATGAGTTAGAAAAGCTTCAATATGCTAGTATTACTTCAACGTGCTAGTCATACTTCAAAGAGATAGTAATGCTTCAATGTATTAGTCATGCTTCAATGAGCTAGAAATGCTTCAATATGCTAGTATTACTTCAACGTGCTAGTCATACTTCAAAGAGATAGTAATGCTTCAATGTATTAGTCATGCTTCAATGAGCTAGAAATGCTTCAACATGCTAGTATTACTTCAATGTGCTAGTAAGGCTTCAATGTGCTACTAACGCTGCAGTAAGTCCACCGTCTCACCCTTCCGCTGGTGCGCGTTCATGTGGCGCTTGAGGTGCGCGGACCAGAGGAAGATCTTGTGGCAGTCGGGGCACACGTACTTCCGGGCCTTGGCGTGGGCGTGGGCGTGGGCGGGCGCGGGGCGCAGCGGGGGCGAGAAGGTGGCGTCGCGCACCGCGACGGCGAGCGTGGTCGGCGGGCCGGGGGCGGGGCAGGCGGGGACGGGGGCGTGCGCTGAGCCGCGGGTGCGCTTCCGGTGGGGCGGAGACTTCCGGTGCGCGGCGGCGGGGGCGGGGGACCGGACGACGGCGGCGGTGGAGGCGGAGGAGCGCAGGGGCACGGCGACCAGTCCTCCTAGACGCACCGCCCGCGCGCGGGAGTGGCTTAATAAGAGCGACTAGCGCCGTGGCAGCAGTACGAACACGTCGACCGCCAATCGCAGGCCGCGGACAGTGCTACTAAACAAAATCACATCATGCATTATCGACATGGGATGGCTCATGGCGCTCCATCCTTCCTCTCTCCCCCGACCAAAAATGTCATATACACATATTCACATAGCTTTTGCTAATGATCTACTGGAACGGAAATTATTCCTTATCTCACTTTAATCTGATATAAATAAGTATAAACCAGCAAGTGTACGATTTAAATTAGCTAATGATCTACTGAAACGGAAATTATTCCTTATCTCACTTTAATCTGATGTAAATAAGTATAAACCAACAAGTGTACGATTTAAATTAGCTAATGATCTACTGCAACGGAAATTATTCCTTATCTCACTTTAATCTGATACAAATAACTATAAACCAACAAGTGTACGATTTAAATTCAGCATAAGTGGAAAAACATTTGCCGACGTGGATGGCCGAGGTGGCTAGAGCGTGTAGTGGCTCAGCGCCAGAAGGGTCGCGGATTCGAGTCCCGCCGTGGGCAAGATTATTTGTCCCTTGTCTTCATATGTGTTGTCTCAGAGGACCTCATGAGTTTGCTGACCGCAGACCGAGCAGCTCGCAAGAGTGCCTGGTGTTAAAAAAGGTTAATATGTTTCCCCATGAGGAACATAGTGGGTACACGGCGCGATAGTCGAAACAACATGAAGGTGAAGAAAAGAGTAAATGTATATGATTCCATACAAATGTTGACTCTTTTCATTCCATGTTGAACTTCGTGTTTGAATTATTTTCTATGTACTCTTCCATGTTGGTCTCATCGATAAGGTTGCGATCGTGCATACGACGCAATAGAACTCCAACTGTCAACGTTTTTGGACATAGGCCTACATCGTATTGAACGACCGCGAGCATGGTGCAACGAAGTGGGTGAGCTATTGCACATCGTATACGATTTTAGCCAATGGTCTTCAGGCGTCAGTTTACGTGAGAATATTGTCGGGAATTTTAAATCCAGCCAGATACCAAAGTCGACACAGTATTACAAGTCACAGAAATATATGAAGCTTTCTTGATATATTACATCTTCCATTTCAATTAAACCTTCAGCGATTTATTTTTAGTTGAAAATTGTCATTTTAAGCCAATTCAAAATGTTTCTCAACACTTCTCACTCCCCAAGGAACATTGAGGCTAATATTTCAAACGAAGGGCCCGAATTTTGGTCACGTAGTTTTAGACGTAAAGTGGTGCTTCCCAGAACGAGCAAAAATAGGGACGTCGGAGTAGCCCACCCATTTCTTTCCACCATAGACCAAGGGTAAGTTAATGCTTCTGCTACGACAAGCCGGTGGTTGTTTTGGCGCGGTCTACAATCAAATTATTTGTGCATGCGCAGTGAAAACTTTTTAAATGCGATTCAACAATAGTACTTTGTTCAGTGGTACATTCATTACGATTCTCTGAACCTGAGGTAGATGTCTGTCGCAAGTTCTGGTGAATAGTTAATTTGGAGCAATATTAGAATACGGGACAGTCAAATAGTAGAACCCAGAAAAAATCTGCCACAAACCCAATTTTCCTCGAGAAATCCTACAAGGATAGACAAAGCTTTGCGCTACTTGACGAGTCGTCTCTAGTTGCTGCGGTAGAGTAAATCTGTCTAAATGTATACCTAAATGTACATCTGTCAGCATATACAAGGTGCAAATCTCACAATTATGTCATCTCACGTTACAATATTCTTCAACTATGATAATTTTCTTCTAAAAACATTATTTTAGACAAAATTAAAATGTTTAAAGATTGGACGAAATGTACGTATTATTTCCGAACGACAACCTTAAGGCAACATTCACTGGACAAGTCCTTCCAGTTATGCCACATTTAAACGGCCACCTGTATCCTTCTTGATGGTCGGATAAATAATATTTCGGAAGCAATATATGTTTATGATAAGTTAAGATGTGTAAAATTCTGTTGGAGAATGACTTCTTGTTTTTCAGCAAGTATATCTTTTTTCAAAATGAAGTGATGACCACCCAGGGTGTTTCTGCTTGTATAGTTTCTAATGCCGATACAAGGTCTGAGGAAAGAATGAAGAAATGGTTAGTCTCCATGTTTTCATTATTTTCATTCAAGACTGACCTTAAAACAATATTGTTTTAGAAAGAAATTTTTAATTAAATACATTAAATTTTATGGAACAAAAAATATTTGGAAGACGTATGAATTGTAATGTTAACCTTTCATGCCTAACATCAAACATATGTTTATTATTGCATGATGAATGGTTTCAAATTCTACCAGAAAATCAAAGAATCTCGAACATAAGAATTTTCTGAGACATCATAGCTCAAAATATTATAATAATCACTGCTACTTAAATCTCAGTGTTGTATAACCGTAACTCTAAAAAAAAGGAATTTACATATTTGCCCTTGGATGAAAACAAGCAAGAATTCATATTTTATTAGTAAAATACTATGGAGAGAACACCAACAATAAATAATTTCACGTCACTAACCTTTCGTTAATATCAGTTTCATATCTGTACTTTTTCCATTCTAAAATATTTAGCGTTAAATGAATAAATTTTTGTTTGCCAAATTAGGAAGTACTATACTCGTATCTTCATTTTTTTCGGTAACAAGGATACTCAAGAAATCTAATTGTTATTATTTCTCATGCTAAATATGTCAAAAGCAAATCAATAAATATTAAATGTTTCAATTTATATTTAAATTATTATAATATATATCTACTTTGCAAAGTAACTACGAATGAGTATTCGTAACAATTTATCTACAAGCTAGTTAAGAATATCTATGAACGTTTTGACCTCTTTCTCCGTATGTTGTAATGTTTATCACTCTATTTAACTTTGCCTTCACCTTTTGTTGACAACACTTTTTTTATTTACAAACTTCTACCCATTCTTTCCTTGAATCCGCTTAAAATATCACAGATATTTAAGCGTAATGTACTAGTACAGTTGGTATTCTAACCAATAAGTATTTCAACTATTTTCAGAGAATGAAGGGTCTAAATGCAACGAACAATCACAAACGAGAATGTAAAATATTTTATATCATCAATACTGAATGTCGGTTTGTACATTGCCAAACAACACATCAGATTCATCATCAGCATATGTCTAAGTGTATATTTTAATACTTTTGCGCTTTACTTACGTCTTTACTCACCATCATAACCAATAAAATAGTTTATCGTCTTACTTGTGCTTCTCCTTAGTATGAATGAAAATGGTTTAACAATAATAATAATTAATAAGAACCATCACTTCAAATATCAAACATTTTTCTGTCCGATTGAATATTTTCAAAAATCCAACGCCAGTATTCTTACACCACATATCCAAGCTAGAGCGCATGTCATTGTTTCTATAAAAACAATAACATCCTTGAATGCTTGATCAGAAATCTGCAGGCCTTAATTTTCGATTCTTCGAGTAATACCTATTTATGACATACGTTTTACTAGAGGGTGGAGGAAACAGGAACTAATTTTATTAAAAACAGTGAATATTAATATCTTCACTGATTTATTTTCCAATTCCTCGTTTCAAGAGATCGAGAAAGGGACAGATTGCAAACAAATATGTATACAATGCATACATATGTACTCCCATGTCCCACATACAAGATCCGGAAACTTCAAGGTCACTGATCTTCAACCCAGGAAACACTCGAAAGCTTTTGTATCTCTTCACAAAACAATTTTCCGAATTAAATGTATGAGATGGTAAAATTAATTAGAGATAATATTAATTAGAATTAATGAGAGACGTTTCTGAAACTTCTTTTTAGTGAAAAGGACTGATTCGTGTGTTTTTTTATGCCGCTTAGGCTATTCCCTATACACTCTACAGATCCGCTATTCCACTCTACTGATCTCGGTATGCCCCCAATACGTCAGGTGCCCTTTCACTCCACTGTCCGTAGTACGTTCCGTTCTAAGGAAGCCCGTAAGCCCTTCACAGACCAGTGAGAAGCTCGACAGAAACATTGCGTAGAGGTCAGAAATGAATGACGCGCCCTCAACGACCGTTCACGTCTGAAGTAGGTTATGCGGGAAATTTTTTAACTACTTCTATTGCGCGAGCAAATGTGCAGTAATGTATATGAAATCGAATTTAAATAAAATGTTTACTTTTAATTATGAAATATGAATTTATTATTTTTATTTACAAAAATTAGTTCATGATCTGCTAATCTGAAGATACTTCAGAGTAGGAAATTTTCGTCTACAGATGGCGCGCTGAAAGCGGTACGCAATAATTCTGAGGCCAAAAAAATTAGCTCGTTGAGGCAACCGTCGGTCGTTAAACGGGAAAATCTGCGGGATGGACAGCACGATATGGCCCAGCCTCCGCCCCACAGCGAGCTTTTGGATTAATCCGAACCCTTGGCAGCAGTGTCTCACCAGCACTAACGCAGAAATGAGCTTCTCAGTGATTGATTGAGCACTCAAAACCAAATAGGACTTTTTATTTTGTCTATTCATTGCACAATTGTACATATATAATTTCTCAAATAATATGGAAAATTTATAATAATAATAATAATAATAATAATAATAATAATAATAATAATAATAATAATAACTAGTGAGAACCCGTCAAAAGTTGACGGCGAGATCTGAGATAAATGTAAAATACTGTACCCAGACTAATGTTCACAATGTATTGCATTGTTTGGATCTTCAGAGTATAACGAAGCTATTCTGTGGCGAGGAGTTCCCAAAATTTTAAACACGTATGGCCCATGACCAGGTGGCAATGCAATATCGGCACAAAAGATATAGCACTATTATACTGAAGGATATTATTTCTAAAGTTTTTTGATGTGTCATCTCATATAAACAACTGTTTGATTTCTTCTGGCACATTGCTCGAAGGTATACTTATTTTCCCATTTAAGCAACCCAGAGTAAATCGTTTGCAGAATTTCTCTCACATGGAAAGTACAAAGCAGAACAAAACTGACATTTCATAGACAATGACTCAATAGAAAACGAGATGACCTCACTATCACGACACATACGCTGACTTTCTCTTTCCCTGCGTCCAGTTAATGTACGTTTGCGTCTTTTGGTGCGCGTGGACAACGATTCGGAATTCGACATAACCTGTAAACAACTTCACTAAAGTTCAACCGAGCAAAACCCACTTTGCGAATGTTCTCTACAAAATACACCACAGAAGCAAATACATGCAAACTGTCAACACCACAATGCAATTATTACACTGAAACAAAACCTTGACAAATTGTAAACAAATCTCAACAATCAAAACAAAGCATCAAGCATCTATGGACTCATGTGTATCTATTTTGAAACTGCTACCCTTTGAAAAAAAAATTGACTATTGATAAGCGTACTTTTGAAGAATGATTTAATTCATTCATTTACACCGTAAATGTTGGTGAATCAACACAAACAATATCTGATAACACATCTAGGGATCATATTCTTTCATTTAAAAGAAAAAATACAACAATCGGTTCAGTAGAAGCTCTAAACGAAGCCATGGCAGAATACCTTATTTTTTTAAATATATAGATAATAGTAGTAGCAACAACAACAAGTTGGCTTCGTGGCCCAGGCGGTTGCGGCAGCCGTCGTATGCTACGAGGAGGCTACACGTTTGAGTCCTGCTAAGGCATAGTGGTATTTGTGATTGTACCTTCACCCCTCATCAGCTTCCTGTCGCCTCATAATTCAAGGCATAGCTACCTTTTCTTACGAAGCGATGGAGCCGAAAAGCTGATTCTCGTAATCACACACGTCTCTCTCCAGGATGGAATATGACTGGGCCTCGGAAGAGAACGTGTAGCGTGGTCAGAAATGACCGATATAATAATAATAATAATAATAATAATAATAATAATAATAATTTAGGGAGTGTCATTATTAATAATTCTTCATTTAGTTTATTTGAGACATTCAACCGTGAACTGTACTTAAATATTTTTAATATTTTTATCAACTGATGTCACTGCAGCGCCTCTGACCGGGAGATCCTAGATTCGAGTTCTGACGGCGGCAGGATTTTCGACACTAGCTTTTCAGCTAGGTCGCTGCCTGGAGGAGAATTCTAGCGGCCGGTTGCTCTGACAGTAGTGTTCCGTAGTTTCTCCGATCAACACCCGGTGAATGCCGGAGCAGTACCCTAACAAACGGGCCACGGACCGCGCGCGATCTGTCCTTCCTCTTCCTTGTCCTCTCCTCTCCCCTTACACACACACTTACACTAACATGCACGACACTACCACATATCCCGCGAGACCGGTCGGGAGCTTAGAGCCTGTCCCGGCAGGGGTGGTGCCCCGCTGGTGGAAGAGTCCTGGTTAGAGGAAAACCCCGCTAGCGGACGGTAGGTCGGCACCGAATCTCGCCATCCAGCGGGGGAAGATCACAGCCATCTCCCGCGAAAAAGCATGCACTACACTAACGGTTCTAATGACCGAAGCAGTTGATGCGCCCGGAAACACGAAAAATGAATGAATCAATCAATCAATCATTAATCGTGCCTGGTTCAAGTATCCAAGTTCAAGTATAATACCCTCTCAGTCAGATGCACTGCAGTGATCCCAATCGATACCCTGTTGCACCTAAGCAGTTTGACCTTCATGGAACAAATTGCCCACTCGCCACCTGAGCAGCAAGGCAAGAAAAAGGCAAAACAACGTGTATTGAAAAGCTGGTTTACTTCCTCCTCGATGTCACAAGCATTTCGGCGTAACAGGTGTCAGGGCCCTCAGTTCGCAGGTCGGAATCTGCCCTCAGGGCGATGAGGCAGGGAGTGCGTGACGCCGCGTTCGGGAGCGCAGCGCACAGGGCTGGAGTGCTTCTTCTCCACGGGCTGGTCCTGCGCCTTGGCGAACTGTCTGAACAGGCTCTTGGTCGTCGTCAAGTCCTTCACGCATTCCTCGCACGTGAAGGGCCGATGCTGGCCGTCCAGCGGGGAGGTCTGCACGCACACGCTGAACTGGCCGGGGTCGAACTCCGACTCCACGTGCCTGAAAGACACAAACGCTTTTTTCATTGATTGATTTTTTCGTGTTTCCGGGCGCGTCAACTGCTTTGGTCATTAGTCCTGTTAGTGTAGTGAATGTTTTTCCCCGGGAGATGGCGGTGATCTTCCCCCGCTGGATGGCGAGATACGGCGCCGACCTACCGTCGGCTAATGGGGTTTCCCCCTAATCAGGACTCCCCCACCAGCGGGGCACCGCCCCAGCCAGGACAAGCTTTAAGTTCCCGACCGGTGTCCCGGAATATGTCGTGGTGTAGTGCATGTGTGTGTGTCTAAGGGGATAGGATAGGACAAGGAAGAGGAAGGAAAGATCGCGCGCGGTCCGTTTGTCAGGGTACTGCTCCGGCATTCGCCTGGTGTTGATCGGAGAAACCACGGAAAACTACCGATCAGAGCAGCCGGCCGCTAGAATTCTCCTCCAGACAGCGACTGAATTCGACCTAGCTGAAAAGCTAGTGTCGGAAATCCTGCCACCGTCAGGACTCGAACCTAGGACCTCCCGGTCAAAGGTGCTGCAGTGACAAAAGTTGATGCACTGAGCTACCGCTCCCGTTGTCAGAAACGCCAGCGATTTATCTTACCTAAAACAGGTGTCCGGGGAGTAAACGTCGAAAATTGTAAAATAAGCTCTTCAGACCATTTTAAGCACTTTTTTTTCTAATAAACTACTTGGATATTCTGAACGGGTGAGCCGCAATAAGCACACAAAAATTGGTTTCAAAAACGGCTTTCCAGGCAAAAATTTGCATTGAAAAAGCATATAAACCCTCCAGAAGCATGTAAATTGTTTATTATTTACAAAAGAAATACATATGTTTGTTCAGAAAGAAAAATTAACCCAGAAATAAACTAAAGACAGATGGACAGGGGTTTCTTCAATTTGAATAATATCGTACGTGTGGTTTAGGCGTTAGGAGTGTTCACAGACGGAGGCGGACGGACAGATAGACACACCAAAGACGGACAGACGAACAGACACAGACAGACAGACGGACGGACGGACGGATGGACGGACGGACGTTTTAAAAATAACCACTTTTTCGGTATTAGGGGAGCCCGTTCAAATCTCAAAATCGATTTTCCGCAGTATTACATAACTTTGTCTATACGTATTACGTATATTACTCCCGTATATACGTATGTACACGAGAAAGTAAACAGCACCCAATTTAACAATTTGAGTGCTTTTTTATTTCTTGGTTAAGATTTAAGTATTTTTCCCGGTATATTCAGAAATTCAAAACAATCCGAATGAGCTTCACTGCGTTATGCATGGTACGGCCTGGTATCACGCATGGTTGCATACACCCTCCCCCGTTCCAGAGCAGCCGGGCAAAGTTCCGAGATCAACAATGCGGGGAAGCCAGGTGTGGAGCGTCCGAGTAATGGAAATATGGCCCTCAACTATTTTAAAGATTTTATTTGTGGTTCTTTAGGCCTTAGGACACTCCTGTTCTAGAAGATCTTGCGTGCACATTCACGGGCATTACGTCATGTAATATTTCAACGGAAATGTACCCTCTCCCTCAGAAAAAATGTCGTTCAAAATTCTATCTTCCACACCGCGCCGACAAACTTGGACACCCCTCGGCCTGGGGGAGGGCAGGGGGAGGGACGCGTTGACCAATCGCTAGCAGGTAGAACCACAGCTGTCTGTGATTGGTGCAACATCCCAAGCGGCAGAAAGAACGCTGTCTCAGGGGGAGGGGGCTAGTTCGTTTACGTACGAGACGGAAATATCGTCATATTTCCCTGCCGAAGAAGATAGTTTGCCTGCGCGTACGCCGCGACGAAAAAAATATTTCTAAGCGGGGTTTTCCGTCCAGAATAATTGTCTATAGACCAGTAAATATTTATCATTTTAGCAACAATTATTCTAACTTTTAGTAATCGATTTGTAACTCCTGACAAACTGCTATTTTGAGATATTCATTTCAGGCACAATTTGCGGAGCCTTCCCGACCGTTCTAACGCATATTTCGAATTTGTTTATAAAATTATAAATTGTTGCAAAATTGTTAATTCGCTGTTTTTGGTTCTGGGACATCGGGAGACTCTCCCCCCTTTAGATTTGCAAAATTTGAAAATTGTTTATAAATTTGCAATTGTTGCAAATTTTTTTATTGTCTAATCTGAATGGCGTTTAAATGTGATGCCAAATTCCGGAATCCGTTCGATGCTATTATATCTCGTTCTCGAGATATATGTAATTGTTTATGGGAAATTAACATCTTAGTAGACCCCATTTGTTTGCGCTTAATTCATTCGCGCTAGCAGAATAGCGTGGGATGGGCATACTGAAAAAACAGTTCTCCAATGCCGCGCTTTTGCCTGCCATATACGCTTAAAATGCACTTGCTTGTAAACAAATTCTGTGGCCAATTTAATTATGCTAAATTCGTATTTTTACGGCGAGTATGAGCATAACTTTTATTTAGTTTTTATATTCTCTTTTAAGTCCTACAATTTGCAAGTCGATATATTTATCAAATAGGAAAGAAATTGATTATAAAAAAAATATTTTTCAAGGTGCATTACGCCCAAACAATTGTTCCTGTTTTTCTATCAAAGGGGTGTTGAGCAACCGAATAACTGTATTATTAATTTTTTAAGTCCCCTGTTAACACCGAGAGTCAGAAACTATTTGTTCCTCTTGTTTAACCATTACCATTAAAAAATAGGGCAACATATTGCTTAGCTGTTTGCTATAAACTGCACTGGATTGGATGAATGTAGTGTTAAGGTTTTCAAATACATAAATATTCAATTTTGTGTTTTGAAAGATCACATGAGTAGAATCACACATGACAATATTTACACAAGTATAGAAATTTCTAAATAAACGTATATAAACTTTAAGTTAATATTTTCAATTCAATTTATCATTCCTTTCTAAAACTGTTAATTTGATGATTTCATTGTATAATATTCAAATCAGAGCTTTATGTGCTAAATCTACGCATTGTTAATACATATTTTTAAACAACAATAATATATTTAATATACATTTAAAAGGTTTTTAGATTAGCGAACGTTTCAATGAAATTTCATGAATTCCTAAATGCTTGAAAATAAATACTTGTAAAATTAAATAATTGTAGCGTGTAAAAATATAACAAACTCACGTATTTGGTAAAACGAGTAAAACGATTACTAAAAGAAAGCAAAACAGATGTTACAACAATTCAAAGAGATTTAGCGTTTGTTTACAGTTTAGTAAATATCAATGTACTAGCATTTCCCAGTGAAAATACATAGAACGAATTTGGTGGTCAAGTGATATGACCTTCCCAACACAGACTACATTTCAGTATCGTCAGAGTTCGAAGGTGGTTTGTTGGCCGCCATTCTACGAATCTATCAAAACCTTGAATTTTGCACGACCATCTGTACAGGGAGAACGTAGTGGTTTATTATACGGAAACGGGCCATTCGAGGTATCTAATGTGCACTCTTTGAAAACGTTTAACCATTATAAACTATCCTTAAGAAAAATATCAAATAAACAATGTTAAAGGTCACCAGCTTAACATTGCCTTTACTATTTGAATGTTTCCAACATCCCCAAAACCAACAGAAAACCCATGTTTTTACAGGTTATTATAAAACCAATTCAATAAATATAAGCATTTATTCACGTTATTATTTTTAAAACACTCAAATATCTACGATGTTATTTGATTCATGTCTTCATCGAAGATCTGAGATTAAAAAACTGATAAGCAGAAAAAATTAAAGTAATTTTGAGTGATTGATGAAGTTGAATGATCAAACGAAAAACAATGTTTCTTGCTTCATATAATGCTATCGTGTTTAACAGACATGTAATTACATGTGATACCTATATTTAAACATCCAAACTAATAAAATTTTTCAAAATTAAGATCATCAATAAAACGTTGATTCATCAGCAAGGATTATATTATTAAATACTTTTTTGAGATTCATGTGCTCCTGTGTGAATAACGTAGTAAACGTGATTCGTATGATCGAGTTTCTCAGAATAATACAAAACCTGCTAGACACATACACTAAACATAATAGTTGTCAAATAGTTATTACGACATGAGTATCATAAGATATCTTATTACAATACGAAATTGGAGAATTATCAAACAAGACTCTTTAGCCGAAATTGTTAACCAATTGAATATTGTAATATAATGTTACCATTTGAATATCATAGAAAGTAAGACGCAATTTGTCAAAACTCATGTGAACTATAATTTTTCTTTAAATTTTACTCCTTTTCCTGCGAAAGATGTGTGACAGTACTTATGTTAACAGTTATACTGCCATGGGTTTAATTAATTAGTTTTCAGTACGCAAATTATTGTTTTGGTTTTAAAG